>SCDY01001734.1:0-23934 GCA_004143825.1 Drosophila micromelanica
ATGTCCAAATTTTTGTCGATTTTGGCATGATTTTCGACCAAAAATTTGACCCCTTCAAAATCAACTTAAATGTTGTTTTTTACACTAATTATAACACCCTCAATCGATTAAAAACGTCAATTCGCAATTCTAAATTTTTGAAAATTTTTTTTTTTGAAAATGAACAAGGGTCCCCCCCTTGTGATTTTTACCAAAAGTATCAAAAAAAATTTTATTTTCAAAAATGCATATATTTTAAATGTAGAATCAATTTGGAGGACAAATCATGACCAAAATGGCATCAAACATGAAAATCGGTTAAGTTTTGACAAAGTAATGGGGGTTTGAAATATGGAAACTATGGATCCGGGATATAGACATGCGGAAATTAATCTGTCAATAAACATTTTTGAACTGTATTTGGTGTGGGTTATCATGAGCATAAATCCAAGTTTCAATTATCTAGATTTAACAGCAAGACAGAAATTGCACAAACGGAATATACTCTTTTCACCCTATTTACGAGTATAAAAGCATACACACAACGCGAACTTGACTGTGCCCGGGCAGGTAGCGACGTGCCTGGCACACGCTACGAGATCGCGGCATCTGCTCCGAGTTCCAGCTGCAGCTGTTGCCCTTCGGCGCCGGCGTCCAGCTGTTTGGTTGCGGCTGTGGCTGCGGCTCGTATCTGATTCGACAGGCAGCACAAATATAGACCATGATTCGAGTCGACTTGTAATTACCACTGCATTGTGTACTTTTATTTGTGTATGCTTTAACTTTCGTTTTGCCTTTTGGTGTTCTTTCTCGTTCCCTGCTTTTGATTAAATTACTGTTTAAATGTTATCAAAGCTTGTTGCTTCAACTTGCCAAACCAACCCTCTCTCCCCCCGCAAGCGCTACTATCGTGCGAAAAGTTTCTACACATGTGGATGCGGTAAATACTTTGAGTGCATTCAGACACGTATTTCTATGGCGGTGAATCATCTGCACTCTGAAACCAAGTTCAGGAAAAGTAAAACTATAAATATTAAAAGCAACTATCTCATTTTGAAAATGGTTCACCGAACTCATATTGCCAACTATTTCTATACAAACATGCAGAATGTACGCCAAAGTGCTTATTAATACTCAGTGAGTTTATTTTTAATCTACCAAAAAAGTCGTATTTACATGGTTCCTTTTTTTATACAATGTGCATGGTTTGGACTTGAAACAGAATTATATTTCCAATTTGTGCTTTATTAAATATAATGAATATAGTTGAATAACTTATAACTATAGATAATTAGTGTAAAAATAAAAAGGTATTCTTTTTTTATTTGTTATTAAATTGAAAACACTTTGTAAATAATGTAATTTTTGTTAGGCATAAAGGATAAATAAAAAATATAGATTTATAGATTCATTAATGGAATATATTTAAACTCAATCAATTATAAATTCCTTTAATGTACTTTAAACATTGGAATTTTTTTATTGATATATTAAGCTTTGATTTCTAGCTTTTTACATCTGGTAAATTATAAATATGTGAGTTAAAAGAGGGACTCATAAATCATTTGCAGCCATTAAACTCTACGAAATTCGCAAATCATTTGCGCTGAAAAGCATGCTATAAAATGTTAATAACCTCCATTTCAGGCACACAATACAAACAAATAAAGAATTAAATAAAAGCAACAAAACGAAAAAGGCGAACAACAGGCGAAAAAATTTACAAACTATAAATTGAAATTTGAAGCAATAAAATATTTGAAGCAGAAGCTCCGCAAAGTGTTTATTAATGCATTGATGCACGCATAAAAATCGCAATTTAATCCAATCGATTTGTATTCGTGACTCTCTGGATTTTGGATGCGGGATGGCGCTGGAATACAAATTGCAAATTGCATGCGCTGCCAACTTAAGTTAGCATCAACAAATGAGTGCTGAGCGCGTCCTTTGCCAAGTGCTCGGCAGAAGAAGACTTTCGTCGCAGTGGCGAAATTGTCTGATGAATTTCCTCAATTCAAAACGTGACTGACGCAATGATTGTACACGTTACAGCTCTCCGACTCCTCAGACTTGAAGTGTAGGAGCCATAACTAAGTGGCACTATGTAAGTGACTGACAGAGACCGACGACATCTGTGCAGCTGATAGAGATATGTGTGTGCGTGAGTGTGTGTGTGTTTGTGGGTATAGAACTCGTTTACTTATACAAACACATGAGCTAAGCATACGAGTAGTTGGCACTTTTAAGTCATTTGCTCTATTCGAACTCAATTCCAAATGCGACCATCAACTCGAATGGCCACTCAATCAAGCTAGAAAAACAGCTGAAGCAGCTGATGTGGCTCCGGATCTGGGTAGTGGCTTGTGGGGATCGGTGCTTGGATCCAGTTTGTCAGGCAACACGTGTACGGCAAACATTTGTGTCTGTGTAGACAACGAAAGTCTTTTAAAGAAGCCACCGCGACAACTTGCATTTGTAAATAATGAGGGCGACACGACTGGCAAATGCACTCTTCTAAGCTACTTAGTTCTTTAAAATTGTGTAAAAAGTGTGTGTGTGTTTTTTTTTTTTGTCAAAATCACTGTAATTATAAGTCGCTTAGACATGCAACAGGCGTTTGTTTATTACACAGCTTAAGTATATAATTTAAAAATTACAAGGTATACGAAAACCGAAGGAAAACCAACTGCTGCACAGCGCTTTAAGTGCAAGCCAGTCACATCAGCGTCGACTGCACGTTTTGTGGATTTGCCAGCGAATTCGTGACGGACAACGTGAAGCTTTTGCTAAGCCATTACACGCCTCGTGTCGCGTCGAAAATAATAAAAAAGAAGAAGAAGAAAAAACAAATAAATACAGATTTTTTTTTCAAACTCCATTTAAAGCAGACGTCAAATCGTTGACGCGTAAAGCGCGACATGTGCGAAATTTTTCGGCTGTGTTTGCGAGGAACTCAACTTTGGCATTGGTTTCACATTGAATTCATTTCTCGTTATTTTTTATGTGAGTGTTGGATGGCAGGCATAGTTTTGAATCGGGCTGTGCAGCCATTTGCCATATTGTAAATTATTTAAAAATGATTTATTGTAAGTTTGTTTACACTTTGCCATGCGGTTGCATTTGGCAGCAGCTGTGCGCCGCTGTAAATATTTCATAGCTCGCTTGCAAGCTCCTGAGAGCAAAAAACCAGAGCACAAAATCTATTGTATTTTCATTTGAATTTAATATTTTATACTGCCGGCCACAGTAGCAAATGAAAAAGAACAGCTCTAAGATACCCTATAACTCAATCAAAACAAGGCCAATCCCAAATGATTTATATGTGAAAAATAGAAAATTGACTTACTATCAAGAGTACGACTCATGTATAGACCATTTCAAGGTTTTTCTATATAGGGTATAGGCGCAATAACTGCAAAAGCTATATCACAAATTGCAATCGCAATCGCAATCGAGTTTGCCTTTTGTGGTTTGCAGCAGCTGCAAATATGTTTGGGTGTGTGTGTTTGTGTGTGTGTTTATGTGTGATTGTTTTTGAGTGCTGTGACATGTCACTTGCCAAGCCTGCAATTAAAAGTTTAACTATCAATGCCTACATTGCGGTTTTCGACTGTTTGCAAACAACATGTTTTTGTTTTTGTCCCTAATGTTTTTGTTGTTGTTCGTGTTGTTGCTGTGATTGATTAAGTTTAATAAATAATACAAGACCACACGACACCTGGCAATCAAGGAGGCAAGTAACAGCAAGATGACTTTAAAATAAATTGCCTACTTTCGGGCGACGCCTCTTGGCCAACCGATAGACATCAATTGTCACTGGGAAATGGCCAAAACCCAAGCTGAATTTATTGGCCACATGCGTAGCAAATTGCCAAATGTAACGCCACAACTATAAATTCCAGTTGCAGACCGAAATGTGCTCGTTGGACCCAAATATTAACACACGCAATTAAAATTCGACAGGATCGACAAAAATCCAGTGCCAAGTGACATTCTAAAGCACCGCTTTCGACCCTTTTCCGAACGATTGAATTGATTTCTAACGGCCGAACACATTGACACACCCAAAAGTCAGAGCGAAGAAAACAAAGGAAACTGTTGGGAAATGGCAAATACGAGCCGGAAAATGGCAGCAGTCTGGTCGGAATAAATGGAGGGGGGAGCAAAGGGATTACAATTTGTGATTGGAAAATCTATGATGATCATTAATAAAAACAAGAGGACATTGTCGAAAATGTCAAACAATAACAAAATAGCAAAGGACAGCTCTAATCAGGCCATCAGGCTGGCAAATTCAACTGCAGATGTTGCTTATTATCCTGTGCATGTCCTGTGTGGCTGCCCGGCAACTTATGTGCATTATACGCACCACTTTAGTCCTTGTAAATATTATTTTAATATCTTGTCAGGCAGCCAAAGCGCCCGCCCGCACATACTTACAAGGTGGCACACACATGCCAAGAGACTTGGTTTTCTTCGAGTTTTGACAGCTTTGACTTGTTGTTGTTAGCTCTTGGCTGGTTACTAGCTGTTTTCATTCTGGGCCAAACTTTGTGCAACAAACAATGCTTCATTATAAGCTCCAGCGCTGAGGCCGTAGGTGATAAGCCCTGCCAGATTCAGGCAGACAGCCACCCAGCCAACCAACCAAGAAGCCAACCAGCCAACCAACTCAGAATCAGCAAGCCAACTTCTTGTAGAGAGTAAACTTCATTTAATGTTTTTAGCTTTCTCAGCCTTACACCACACTTACACACATGCTTCTACTTTGTATAAAATTTTACGAATATTTCATATAAGTTATGTGCGTGCAGTGTTTGTGTTGGGGTGTGTGGGTGTGTGGGTGTGTGTGTGTGCGTGTGTCTTGTCTGTGCTTCTTGTCGCATCGTATCGCATGTTTTGTCAGATGAAGTGGCTATGCAAAGACAAACAAACCAAGACAACAGCAACAACAACAACAAAGGCATTGCACAAAAATGTTGTCAATCAAGTATAAGGTAAAGTGAAACAAGTTTCACAAAGACCAAAAACTGAAGACAAAGGGTTTGAAATACCAAGACAAAATATAAATAACATAAAAAGCACTTTTTTTTAATATATATTAAAACTTTTTAAGTATTTACTATGTTTTAAAACTTCAAGGTTTTTTGAAGTAACACATTTTACAGCATCAAACATTCATAATATCTTTGGATCGCACTTTAACCAGTGATTTTAAAGGAAAAATTTAAATATTCGATTAATTTTGTATATATCGATTTTCTAATGTAATGTAAAACATTACAAATTTGAAATGTAAATTGAATGCGCACTTCCTGAGAAATTTCATGGATTAATCATGCGAACAATTGAAGGATTTTCCGATTGAATCAAATTAATGAAGAGCATTAAAAATAATCAACGCAGATATGAGTGAAGAAAACAAATATGACAGCTGCGTCGTCACCTGCCCACTTCCCGTTCCTTTAGGCAGACACACACACACACACTCTCACACACACACACAGACTCGTGTCAGAGTAGCCACATTTCAATTTTCGCCATGTGCCATGTAATTTGCCTGGATAATTTATATGCATGCCGTGCGTATAGAAGATGCTCCCACAACAGGTTCAGGCTCTGGTTCAGCTTCGCAGCCGCGAGTCTCGAGTGCGAAATGAAATAAATTTTGCAGCATCATTTAAGCTTAATTAAGACGGCAACCGCAAAAGGCGACGAGCAGCAGCGGCGCTGAATGAGGACGTAGAATGTTGGCAACAAAAGCCGCGCAATGCATTGCGCAGCACATAAATAAATGAGTAACTGAGTGGTTGAGTGGTTAAGTGGTTGCCACCAGCAGCAGCAACAGCGGCAGCAGCGGCAGCAGCAGCAGTAACAACTGCCGACGCCAAGGTGCCAACTGCGTGCCACATGCATACGCAAGTGGGCTGTCAGCGTGTCGTCCAGTTTAGCTCATTTTGGCTGTTCATTTGATATCCAGCCAACTCATGTTGCCACGCATAAAACTACTTAGACAATGTCAAAAGACATCATTATTCAAGCTGGCGTGCACAGCATCAGCATATGTTCAATCCCTGATCCGTTCTCGACGGCCAACTCCAAGTCCAATCAGAAATGCGCTCGTCATGTTGCATTAGTAAGAAATTAATGGCAAATGCGGTGGCTGGGGCACCCACACATACATAGCTAAAAGGCAGCTCAATTTCTGGCGCCGCATGTTGATTTTTAATTACTAACACACAGAAACACGCACACACAAGACGTCAAAAGGCAATCAAGTGTAACGAAATTGACTACAAATTCAATGCCATAAAACACAATTAAATGTGACTCGAACTTGATACCCCGTAAGCAGGCAATTAGTAGGCCCGAAATTCATTGAGCCATGGGTTCAAAGTGTTGCACATTACGCATCATTTCAGAGAAACAGGATCAAATTCCCAAGTAACTTGAGGCACGCCCACTAAATGACTGACTGTGCGATACCCATTAATAAATGAAAATTTAAAATTAAGTACAGGTGCAATTTAATTCCTACTTTTAGCTCAAAGGCTTGGAAGTATAAAATAATTGTTCTGCAATTGACCTATTTAAAAAGGGGAACATTTCACATTGTGTTTTTCCCCCTAAAGCACTTGCTTTCCGTAAGCCTTGTAGGGTATACAAAATATGCCCAAAATAAAAGCGTGAAAATTACAAAAGTTTTCTTAATTGCTCCATGCCGCTGCTGTCCCCCTCTTCCGTCGCATTGTCCTCGCAAATTAAACGCAAGTATGCAAAGTCATTGTATGAGGTAGGGCCGACTGCCAGCCCGGCTGCCTGCCTGTCCTGTTTCAGCCAGGCAGTCAGTCAGTCAGTCGGTGGGCGTGCCGCAGCCTGCGTAATGATTAAGCAAACACTCAATCACCCCATTCCCATACACACATTCAATGCCAACACACACACACACACATATTTCCGCTTCTCGTGGGCCTGAAATGAAGCACATTCAGCTGGGGCAATTGAATTTTTTACCAGGGCTTTATGCCCAGTGGCTCTGCTTGAGTTTAAAGCTGCTGCTGCCTTATTTGTACATTTTTTCAACAAAAAATTCGTAGCATACTTTTATGGGCAGATGCAGCTCAAAAGTAGTTGCATTCAACGTGTATGCAATATTTACTGGAAATTTGCGCAATTTTCTGTACCATTGGCTTTAAGCGTATTAAGCTTAAGCGTCTTTCGAACGCATGCCACGCTCCAAAGAGGCCCTACTACGGCCAATTCATGCATGCGCGTCATATGTGGGCAGCCTTTTGTTTAATGAAGCCGAAGTTGGAGGGCCGCCATAGATGTGTCTCATAGTGTGTGTGTGTGTGTGCGGACTTGACTGAAGGCGTGCATGTGGAAAAACAGTTTTCGAATGAATGCAAGTTTTAATCCTTGAAATATGATTTGAGTGCAAATATTTTGCATAACCATGAGCTCGACTCTGGCACACACACACACATACATTTAGTCACTTGCGGTTTTTATACGTGTAGATGGCGTCATGTTTATGGGTGTGTGTGTGGTGTGTGTGTAGGCTTTGCCTGCCTCATGATGTAAGCAGTGACACAATTTCGTTTTTCTTGTGCGTGTGTGTCAGTTTGTGCGCGTGTGTGTGTGTGCACTTGTACTTGCCAACCGCAAACACTTCACACGCTTGAAGGCTGCTCCCGCTCCTCCCGCTGCCCCACCTTATCGCACATCCCATTTTCATTCCCTGTACGTTCATTTTTGCAGCTGCTTGCGGTTTTGCGAATGCATTCGCCCCAGCACTCGCTGATGCCCTTTAAGCGGTTCAGTGGTTCATTTCTAAATTGAAATTAAAGAGTTGCCAGTGGCTACCATTGTGGCCACTTTGTACATCTTGCGTCCACTACAGCGGGTGCCGGGTGTCGGGTGTCGGGTGCCGGGTGGTGGATGGTGGGCTGCGAACTGAATTCACAACGTTTTTTGCTGTCGGTCTAAACCGATGACAAAAGTCAAGCGGCCGCCTCCATGCTGACGACTATTGTCAGCACTCGAAAGTACGTTTTCCTGTTGGGGTCCTGGTGTTTTTCTATTTTTATTTAGTTTTTTTTTTTCATTTTTCAGGTTTGTATTTCTTTTTTAATTTTTTTTCCCCCTTGCAATCAAAAACATTTTGTGCGCTGAAAAGTTACTTACTTTTTTGTGCTACACTTTCACGACGAGCACAAAAGAACCAAACAAAAAAATGTTCAGAAAAATACACGGATTTATTAATACAATTCCCTCACGTGTTTCTCTGCAAATAGGCACATATGTTCTCTCGGTAAGTTAAAGAAAAAATTGGAGAATGCAAAAGTTTTTCGTGTAGGTCTTTTTTTCATTGAAATGTTAAGTTATTAATTTATAAAGCAGAATGTTTATGCCACATTAATTAAAAGGGGAATTTCTCTACAAGACGAAAAATGTATCTTATGTAGTCAATAAATGCCAAATCCCTATAATTATATTTATAATTAAATATATAATTATATTTATATATTTTCAACTTTTGCCTTGGCTTTTCGTTGCAGATGTGACAAATGGCGGTGTGCACGGACCTATCGAGGGCTACAACTCGTTAGATGATATGACTACAACACCGGCCGGACTGCCCACGATGCCCACCGCCGCCTACACGCATCCCAAATGGATGGAGCCATATTTTGATCCCTCAACGCCGCGCAATGTCACCGCCCTTATGGGAAAATCCGCGTATCTCAGTTGCCGTGTGCGCAATTTGGCCAACAAAACGGTGAGTGAAAACAGCAGATGACTGAAACTTTTCTGTTTGTCTGTTTGCGACGATCCGCTTAGCCTTTAAAGTTTCTGGCATTACCCCATCCACGATGTGTGGGTTGTCTGGCCTCTTTTCCGAGTTTTCCTCCTTTGTCTTATTTTCGCCTAACTGTTCGGTTATTCTCCGTGCGCTCGACTTTTGTTGTTGACTTCGTTGATTTGCCAACCTGGTCGACAGTCGCGTTGCCAAAATGTAATTCCCTTAGCATGACTGCGAAATTTTTAATTAGTTACATGCCCAGCCAACAACATTTTTCGTTTACATTTTTGTTGTTGCTTTTTTTGTGTATTGTCTACGACGTGCTGTGCCAGGCTATGGGAAGCACCTTTTCTTGATGGCAACTTGGGCGCGACCTGCGTCCCAAGTCCGTATTAAGTTGTTTTGCTTTGAACAAATTTAGAAATTTTGTTTTCTTTTCTATAAGCGCGACTGTTATTGCAATTGTTTTCTTTGTTTATCTGCTTTAATTGCGCCTCGCCACGTTTTCCCATCCATTTAGGAGACAGCCCAGTCAGCCAGGTAACCTGCTGCTCCCATTGAAGTTGTTGCCTGTTGTGAGTGAAAAACTGGGGGAAAATCTAGAAAAAGCTGTTCCAGTTGTGTATGTCTAATATCACGAAAAAATATTTTTGAGTAGTAAACAAACACGTATTTTTACTAATTAAAAACTCCTATTAACAGTTAAGAAAGCTAATCGATAAATGCTCTTGGAAACACTTTTTGTAGCCCTCATGTTTAGTTTTAGGGAGTTTCATTAAATACAGGGTATTTTTACCAGACCCAGTATAATGCATAGTAACATTTTTAATTTCGCATATTTTTTTATAAACATTTAATTAGCACAAGGTCTGACGTCTCATATTTTTACGTGTATTATTATGATATTTTTAATTTTACTTCTGTACAAATGTCGAGTTGGGTATATGAGTGTCAGGTTTGCCGTCTGGGCGTGACAATTTTTATCGGCGGCTGTGAACTTTTTTAATATGCGTGACAGACAAGTTTATGAATAATTAGGCAACGAAAGTGTTGCGCTGTGCGATTAATCACCGAGGCCCCCCAAAGAGCAAAAGCAGCAGCAGCAGCAGCACGTGCCCGCTGCTCGGGGGGTGCGGTAAGCAGAAGAGAAGAGGCCAGGGAGGGGTGGCCAAGTGCTTGCTACAAAGATTCGAACGCTCATTAACTAACAATGGGACGCACGCAGCGCTAAGGCAAACAAACAGCGGTCCAAATGCCAAAAACCAACAAACTTTTAGCACACGCGCCAAACTAGCGAGCACTTGACACAAATGCGCCACCGGCAGGAACAGGCAACAACAGCAGCAGCAACAACAGCAGCAGCAACAACAGCAGCAGCAGAAATTGGAACGGGAGTAAGAGCAGAAGTTTCGGCATCAGAAGGACGTGCAGTTTGCAGTAACTTTTAATTTCTTGCCACACACACACCCAGAGAGAGAGAGAGAGAGAGAGAATCGTCGAGTGGCAACCGGCACACGTCAGCGACTAGCTGCAGTGGGGTGGCGGCCCTTTCAATGACCACGCCCACGCCATGGGGCCTGCTAGTGCACTTGCAATTGCATTTAAGCGCGAAATTATTTAAACAATTTCATGAAAATTGCACTCGCCGCACGCATCATCAGCACTTGGCGCTGTCCGAGCCCAGTAAACCAAACAACAAACCGAAAGCAACTCAGCAGGACATGTTGTGCGAGTGCCAGAGTGTGTGCGTGTGTGCGTGTGTGCTCTTGGGGTATTGCACTAAAGGCGTCGCTGCTAATATGCTGGGGAGTGGAAAATGGAATGGGAGACTGTCAAATGGGTGCGTGTGTTGAGCTTGTTGCTGGTTTTTGTTGTTGTTGTTGCTGTTGTTGCTGTTGTTGCAGCACAGCATGCACTTGTTAATTACACTTTAATTTGTTGCGTAAAATGTTTGTTTAATGGCAACCCTTGTCGACATGTTTTTCACACTTTTATACACTCAGTGCGGTCCACATGCGTCGCACAAAACTGCCTGCCTGCCGGAGTTGGGTGCTTGATACTCGATGTGGGGGCCATTGTTTAGTATGCAACAACATTTCGTATAATTAAACGCACGCACCGAATTGTGCCACGCCCAAATTTAGTGTGGGAGTGGGGGATTGTAGGCAACATTTTGCAAGTTTTTGGGCACAGCGACTGGCAAGAGCGATAATTCTGCATTTACATTTGACTTAATAAGTTGTGCATATCAAGTGCCAGACAGAGACAAAGTAGAGCCAGAGAGAGAGAGAGAGAGAGAGAAAGAGAGAGAAAAGTATAGAGGTCCTGTTTAGCGTATAGCTTACAAAGTTGTGTCTCAGCGCTGCAACTACTTAAAAAGTTTATTATAATTAAGCAAAAGCTAAAACAACTCAAAACTCACCAGCAGCAAAACCCAAAAAAGCAACAACTATTCCAGTGAGGCACACACACGCACACACAGATACACATTGCCAGATTTCTCAAGGATTATGGGGTGCCCATAAAGTTGCCGTAGCCCGGACAGCTCATGCGTACATCACATCACGTTGCTCATACGTCATGTGCGCCGGGCAACTTGCATGAAATACGCGCCCATTAACAATACGAGAATACGAAATCACTGCTGATTAATCGCAGAAGGGCCAAGTCCCTACAAAAAAAAAAGGAGACCTGCGGAATCCTTGCGCATTTCATTCGATTTTGATTGCACTGCGACAACAATTCGTTTTTCAATTGCTGAATTTTTAATGCGAGTTTTTTACATCTGGCCATAAACAGCGAGACTTTGGTTTGTTATACCCAGCTTATTTACAGCTAAGAGAGATTGTTGACTCTACAGAAAATGTAAATGAAAAAAATATTGCTGAAAATGTAAATATTTAAATATATTCTTGGTAAAATTCATTTTCAATTTTACGTTCTTTACCAAAATTTAAGAAATTAAATATACTCCTAATTAAATTAGATTCTACTTTTTACAATTCTCCAATTGTTGATAAAGTATTACATTTTGCTTTTCATCAACACAGAGTATTTGCTGAGGCAATACTCTCTTCCTGCTACTCTATATTTCCCCACTGGCAACATTTGATTGACATTTTGTGCAATATCTTTGTTTGTTTTTCTTTTGTGCAGGTATCCTGGATACGACATCGGGACATACACATATTGACAGTGGGCTCCTACACGTACACGTCCGATCAGCGGTTTCAGGCCACACATCATCAGGACACCGATGACTGGACTCTGCAGATAAAGTGGGCCCAGAAGCGAGATGCGGGCATGTACGAGTGCCAGATATCAACGCAGCCCGTCCGCAGCTATTTCGTTCGTCTGAATGTTGTCGGTGAGTATAAGTGCAAGTGTGAGTATGAATACGAGTGTGCGAATCCCGTACGCTCCCACTTTAAGTTTGAGCTTGAGCTCGAACCATGGGCATCGACCTCGGCAGCGACTCTGGCTTCATAAAAAAATCAACCATTTGTCGCAAATAACAAAGGCAAAGGACACTCTCGCCACGAAGGCAAGCAAAAAAGTTGTTGAGCAAATAAATTACATACGGCAAACGAGTGAGCAACACGCACAGCGACGACAACGACGACGACGACAACGACTGGAGGGCGATGGAACGTCGAGGACTTGGTTTTTATACGACAATAATTTCATTTTATCTTGTAGTTTATTATTCTACAGTGTCAGCTGGGCCTGCCAGCCTGCCAGCCTACCGCGCCTCCTACCTATGCGACCCGACGCCACTCAGCTTTTCTGTGCCTGTCTCGTTTTAACAGCGCTTTCCAAGCATTTCTTTTTGCCTCTCACACCGCTCTCACTTTTTCTTCTTCTTTTTTTCGGTGACTCGTCTGCGTTTTTCATTGGTGTTTCCTGTTGACAGTGCCAACGGCGACCATACTTGGCGGACCTGACCTTCACGTTGATAAAGGCAGCACCATAAATCTCACTTGCACTGTAAAGTTCAGCCCCGAGCCGCCGGCCTACATCTTCTGGTACCATCACGAGGAGGTAATTAAACTTTATTGTTACAATTGTGCCGAAAATTCGGAGTTTTTTTTACTTTTTTTTACTTTATTTTTGTATTCCAAGCGCTGTGGTGACTATTTTGGCAGTCATCGTGGCTGAAAGTTAGCCTAGTTGTTAAACTAATTTTATTCTTTGGCCTTTAATTTAACAAGAAGACATTTAATGAAAGAAATGAAAATCAGAGCATTTTTTTATGGTTTTTATTGTGGGTTGCGATAAATTACATCCATTAATATTAATTAATTTGTGTGCCCTTCACAATTTTGGCACGATTTGTGTGAATCATTAAAGCAAACATCTTGGACCCCATAAAACATTTATATTCTTGACCACAATTGAGTTAATATGGCCAAGTCCATCTGTCTGTCTGTTTTTATGCAAACTTGTCTCTCAGTTCTGATTTAGTATCTATGTCAAATTCGGCGCAATCGGATAAGTTTTTATAAAGCAAACTCAGCAAATATGAAACCTAAGTCTGCAAGGGTGACTTGCTATAAATAAAGATACTCATGTGACATGTGAATTTACTGAGAAAATTGGATATATATATATTTTTTTTTTTTTGATAATGACTTAATCATGTAATAATCGCAATCTCTTATCAGAAACATTTTAACTGCTGTTTAATTACATCTGACGCCAATACCACAGCGTCAGCATCAGCTTCAGCCACAGCACTCTGCCCTGGCTAAATGGATTCAACGGACAAAGAAGCTTTCTCGCACTTTTCGTGGGGCTTACTGTGGGACGTTGACATTATTTAAAGTGTCGGCTGTTGATATTTTATTGAGAAAATCAGACACGAATTCCTTGAATGGCAGGCACACGTTTCTGCCTTCTGCAGCAACTGACAAGCAATGATGCAACACGAGAATCAGCCGGATGTGGAAGCAACTGCTCACCCAGGTGGTTGCATTGTCCCCGTACGTTGTTGGCTTTCGCGCTGTTGTCCGTCAATTAGTTGTGTTAGTTTCAAGCGATTTAAGCAACATAAACAGCTTGGCTAATTGCACGGCATTAAAAGCGCTTAAAGAGTTCCAGCAACTGGAACAGCGAGAGAAAGAGGAAGCGAGAGAGAGGAGAGCAAGAGTAAGAGCGAGAGAGCCCGAGACGTGGTCACAACATTGCCGGGCTAATTGCAATGCAAATGCCAAATAAAACAGCGGCGAAAAAAAAACCGTGAAGTAAAAACTGAAACTTGGGCCAAAAGGCAAAGAGAAGGCGAATTTGCTGGCAACGTGTTAAAAGTGCACAAATCCTCTTGCCAACTGCTGTTGCAGTAGCCGCTGCTGGTTGCTGCTGCTCACTTCTGGCTGCCACTTGTATTTCTGGAATTTTCTAATTAAAATCCTTGCAGTGCCACGCGCCACAATTGTGCGCCTCAGGCAGGTGGGTTCCCAAGTATGTAAATGTCTGTGTGTATGTGTGTGTTTTTGTGTGTGTGTTTGTGTGTGTGGTGTGTGCTGCCGCAACCTTAGTTGGCGTCCTTGTCCATGCTGCACACGGATTATTTACGATCCATGCAAATTTGCTGTTAATTAGTTTAATGGATGGATAAACTTAGCTGATGCACTTGCTCCTGCCGAGCGCTCAAATGTATGCAACACTTTTTGCTCGCGCACATCCGCTCGCTAATTGTAATTAACGTGTTACATATTTCCTCTTTCGCGCCGAGCGCTCAGTGTTGGCTCGCCCAACCCGGCTGCCTCCTCTGTGCGGTCATTTCCGCATTGGCTTCTGGCATATGTTGGTCTAACACGAGGGTCGCTCGTAAACTTGTTGCCAGAGAGACCTTAAAGAATAGGCAGAACAAGTCATTAATTTATATACCATGAAATAGTTGGTTAAAAATATTCATAAATTTGAGCTACTACTTTTTGAACAGCCCTCGCAAGGCAACATTGTAATACTCATATAGCGCTTAAATGTGCGGTCGTTGAAAGTTTCGTTAGCTGCTGAGTGGACTTAGCCAGCTATTAGCTGGCTGCCAAAGTAAGCTTTAGCCAGAGTCCACGCCTACAACCGGCAACCGTATCGGCTACAAGTGTGCACCCGCCCCCGTCCCCGCCACAAATCTGATAGTGTGACGGACTTTTATGTACATTTAACTGCTGCGATTTTTTATGCTCGATTATTGTGTTGGCAAGTGCCACATAAATCGAATATATGCGCATTTTTAGTAGGCGTGTCCCGGCATATATATTTTATTTAATTTTTGCTTTAGTTTTTTGTTTGTTCTTTCTTGGAAACAGCTGCAATTGTATATCGGTAGTGGAATTGTAAATATTTTATATGCAGTGCTTTTCCAATTTACGTAGCAGGGCTTGTGCAGATTTACTGGCTGACAGTTTGCCATTTGGCATTTAACAGTAGTTGCCTGTCTGAATGTCTGAGTATTTGTCTGTCTGCCTGTCTGTCACAGTAAGCCGTCGCTTTCATTAACCAATTTGCCAGCAACGACAGAACAGCAACAAAAAACAACTACAAAATTATAATACAAATACGAAATTTATGCTGATAGCGACGACAGCAATGGACTATAATGGCAGCCCGACTTTCGTTAGTTCCTGCACCCCCCTGCACACCCGGCACCCCCTACACACGTATACCGAGAGACCCCAACCCGCTTTTGATAGCCAAACTTTTTACTTGCCTGTGCAAAAGTTGTTATGCCAAAGTTTTGGGCATTGTCATTGTTTTTTATATGTCTATCCACAGTTTGATACCTCCTGCTATATGCTATGACTGTGGCTTTCGCTGCAGGTTCGTTTCCCTATCGTCATCATTATCAGCGACGCCAACTTTTTCTTTCATTTTTCATATTATTGCAAATGCCGTCGATTAGTTGAGATTAGACAGCAAATTATGCGCCAAAGCACCCACACTCTCCCTTCTCTCTTATTGATTCCACTATCCCGAAAAGGGGGCGTCGACATCTGGTTTCCATTTCCGCTTAGCTCTGTTGTTGCCCTGTTGTTGCCTTCATTTTGTTGTCGCTGTCAGCGGCATGATGTGTTAATGTCAGCTACTTGCGCTCTGCTCTATTCTCTCCCCTCTGCCCTTTGAACTTGATCTGTATGTATTGGTATTGGCAAATTATTCTGGTATTTGTTTTTGTCAGCGCTTCGAGCATTCACCCGACTTCTAACTCAATATGCAGCTGGCTTTGTGCCCCGTTAACAGCAGTCGACATTTGACATTTGGCCTGCCACTACCCCCTACATTAATCGATAATGAAGTTGACTTTGATGGCGGCTGCCTATCGTATAGAATGCCATCATCATTATGAGCCATTGCTGGTGCCACTTGCTTTTAGCTTAAGTGAACCCGATGCTGGCCCCGACCCACTTGATTAACATAATTTTTGTAGCTTACTCTGACTTTCGCTCTCGTATTCTGTTCTCCCTTCCTCTATCGCTATTTCTTTCTGTTCGACTTGAGTTTCCTTTTTGGGAACTAAATAACCTTTGAGCTCCGTTAAGTCAACTTTAATCATGCGCTCGGCCATCAAATTCCAATTAAAATCGTAATTTAAAACGCATATTCGGGTAGGTGCGACTGGCGGGGCTATGTTACTGAAAAGTAAACAAGAAGCGCTGACATGTCGCTGATTTGTAATGTCAGTCAAGCGCAGCTGTTGCCAAGCCTAACACACAGGCGCCTCCTCTCCCTCCCTCTCTCTTTTTCTCCTTCTCCCTTGTGCGCTGTCACACGCATTTGAAAATTACAAAAAAATAATATAAAATCACGCATCCGCGTTACGCAACGCACAAAAAGCAAAAATAAAGAGCACTTACGATTATTTGCCGACAGCAAAGTTCGTTCTTCATTGAGCAACAAAACAAAAACAAGTTAGAACTTTGCAGTCGGCAGTAGCCAATACTCGATCACAGTGCGTTGTTTGTATACATCAAAAAACTATAAATTTGCAATTCTAATTTTTTAATAAATTTGAGGTTGTATATAATTTTTTGTTTACCAAAAAAAATGTTTAATTTTAAATAATGCATATATGTAAATGCAGCATCAAAATTTAAAAAATTCCATTTGACATGAAATTCGTTGCAGTTTTTGCAACGTTGTGAGTTTTAAATATTGGATCTATGAATCCGAGAGCTTTAAAAATTGGCAATTTTTTTTACATTTTCTGATGTGTGTTTTAATCGAAATTGCAAAAAGACAATATGATCTTTTTACTTTGTTAATGAGTGTAAAAAGATTTGCCGCTTCCCTCATTGTTCTCACATTATGCAGCTGCTGTGAGGGGCTGGGGACTCCCCCTACTTTGCTTTTACTTACTAACCCAGCCTTTTGGCGTAATGCTCTTCAATTTGCAGGTCATTAATTATGATTCATCAAGAGGCGGCGTGTCGGTAATTACCGAAAAGGGCGATGTGACAACCTCATTTCTGCTCATACAGAATGCAGATCTGGCCGATTCCGGCAAATACTCGTGCGCACCCTCCAATGCAGATGTTGCCAGCGTGCGTGTGCATGTTCTAAATGGTAAGTACCTACCAATACTGCCAGCAACATTGTGATACACACAGGCATACCCACACACAAACACACTCATACGCACACACAGACACGTATTTGAACACCCTTCACTAATGTATGCACATGCAGCTACTGAGCTGTGCAAAAAGTGTTGCATGCTTCTAGGCGCTGTTGATAACAACACAACAAACAGCTCAACTCTGCTCGACTATTAAATGTCCTGTGAACATTCTTGTTTACTTAGATTATTTGTAATGACATTTAATAGATTTACATTACAATCTCTTTTATTTTGTAAGATTTCTAGGATAACTTGGGTTTTGATAAGAGAGATATTGGCAACAATATTGTTTGTGTCGTATTATGATTTTATTTACTTTATTTCAAATGTCCTTAGCTAAATTTTCAAATTTGTGCTTAAAACTAATTTTTTAAGCAATCTTATTGCCAATTGACGCCATCACCTATCTGAAATCAAAATTCAAGAACTTTTATCAATTTACAGGGTGTCAATGTAGCACAAACTGATTATTGGGAGAGCGTTACATTAACTGCCAAAGTGGCAGCCTACGCTGTCCTAGTCATGTTGCAGGCCTCTGTCGCTGATGTTTTTGGCATTTTAGCAAATTTGTGCGCGATTTCCAATGGCGCTGCGGGCGGTGGAGGTGGAGTGTTAGGCAAGGGCGATAGGCAACATGTTTTAGGGCCTACGGCTTTGGTCAATTGCGAATATATCCATGACAGCACAGCGACGGCCGCACCGGTGCGTCATTTTATGAAGTCAAATGGTGCGAGCGTGTTGCATGCTCTTGTCATGTGATTGACGTTGCCTCGGGCATGTGGCAGGCGGCAAGTGGCAAGTGGCAAATGAAATAGCAAAGACAAAAGTGACAAATCAGCTTGAGGCAAGCGGAGCTCTCTGGACTGGCTTGACTAGGCGAATATGGATGGCAATGCGGATGCCGGTGCGGATGTTGTAGCTTTGCTCGTGGCCACAAAATGCTACATCCGCCTTCAATTTGCCACATTTCCGGCGTCTTGTGGCGGCAAGTTAAATATAAACTGCGCTGGACGCCAGTTTAATTCGCTTGATTTCCACCAGGAATGGCCACAAAGAAGTGCAGCACGTCAAGAAATGGCCCCAACGTTTTCGGGTTCCTCGCTTGATGTTGCCCCAGGCGCCAGTTGTTGCTTCGTGTTTCGGCACAAATGAAACACATAATCGCATCAATTATGAGCAAATTAATTAGCACACTGCGGTTAATTGCAGCCAAAACGAGCATCAGCGAGGACCATGACGACAACGATGAGGACGAGGACGAGGACAAGGACGACCAGCCAGCCAAGTGAGTGGCAGCTTGGTGCTGCAACCTGGTTGGCCGTGGGGCAAAGACGTAAACGGATGCGAGCGACGTTAACAAATTGCAATCGGGACCTGGGACGACTGGCGAGGAATTGTTGCAATTTGCCAGCATAATCGCTGTCGATTGGCATGGATTTGACACAGTTAAAATAAATTACGTAATTGTGAAAGGGAAACAACAGGAACAGCAGCACAAACAAAGAACAACAACAGCAAGCAAAACCACACAACAATACAATGCCAGTGACAGCACACAGAATGGCATGCAATTTAAGCCGGGTCCACAGCTGGCAATGGACGGGGCTTGAGGTCTACCCAGCTGGCACGTTTTTCAATCATGCTAACGGCGCCAACGGGTGACCAAAGCTCTCCGCTCTCCCTCCGCTCGCTCTCCAGTTTTAGACCCGCCTGGCTGCCCGCAGGCCGCAAATGGACCGCAAATGGCAGCGTGCGGAAATCCAAGCTGCAGCTATTGTAAACGTTTGCCACCCATTATGCATGAATGCATAGAAATACCTAGTGTCACACTTATACCAAAACACTAACAGCCACACCCACACATACACATTCAGGTGCAGCGGGCCGACAACAAAATAATGAAGTGGCTGGCAATGCAAACGACGCACTTACCCACCAAATACCACATAAAAATAGACCATAGACCGATATGATAATACTCTGACGGAGTTAAACAATAATTTGTTGTTCCTATCGTAACAGCAAATTCTATTTTGCTTTTAAACTGAAACAATTGTCTTAGTAAATGTATTTATGCAGCATTTGTGGGATTATTCTCTAAGAACTCTTATAGTTTTAAAAAAATGTTTTTAGAAAAATTTTAATTTTTTTTCAAAAGAGAACTAAAAGTCAAGTTGCAAAAATCACATATTTATATTAATTCGAATGTGCTTACAAATGTTCATTTTGCAAAATATTTGTAGAAAGAAGTTTTAACGTGTTTCTTACTTGTGCTGTCTCTCACATCAAATATTGAATAACAAATTTAGTTGATAGAATTTTAATTTAATTTCCATTTTAATGCGTCTACACGAGGCAATATAATATATTCACAGCTAAGACTTGCCTTATAATATAAAAAAAATATATTGAAATTTGCAAATTTTGTGTTTTGTGTGCCAAACGTGCGATGTTATCTATTGTTAAGCCTGTTGTTGTTGCTGCTGTGCTCTTGATTGACACCACAACCAATGGCATTTCATGGCTAAGTCGATGACTAACAACAGTAAAATCAGGCAAACGTTCAATGTTGCTTTTCGGATGTGTGTGTGTGTGTGTGTGCGTGTGTGTGTGCGTGTGTGCGTGCGTGTGTGTTTCGGTTTTTGGGCAACAATGTGGCTGCGATTGCTGACAGCCACTACAATTCTCGCGTTAACGACATCAGCAACAACAAGAACAACCCACAAGTTGTGACAGGCAAACAGAACGTTGCCCTCACTTTGACCAGCGTAGAGCAACGTGGACGTGGCCCAACTTGTTGGCCCTGACTGACATACACATGCCGGTCATGTCACTACGCAGTTGGCATAACAAACTGCAGCAGATAGACGGACAGGCGAGGCGGCAGCGAAGAGGCAAATACGAATTGAGGCACAAAAGCCAAGCTCCACTCCCAGTGTTTGCCATTTTTGGGGCTGTGTGGCATGCTACACGCTTATTGGTACTCAAAGTTATGCGTATTACTCGCATGAAGTAGAGTGAAGGGAAGCGAACTGTGTTGCCACAAAGCCAATGTATGCAAGCGCATCTATACTGTGAAAAGGACCAACGGGCAGCCTCACTTTTCAGTCACATTCTCCTTTTTGTTCGAACTCTCTCTCTCTCTCTCTCCCCTTAACAAGGTTTCATTTGCAGTCAAGTTGCGTAGTACCCGAAACCGAATACCTCTTGACAGATCCAATGAACTTGCATACACATACTTGCGTACACTGCACAAAACCAAAGGTTTTCTCTTTAATTTGTTAACCTATGTATTTTTGTCAGAAATGCGCTTAAATAAATACCTAAAGAACTAACCGACAAAAGGTAAAAGCACATTAAACTGTTCTTGAAATATTCTGAGCTCCATTCCATATGATAAGGCAAATAAAACCTTCTACAATAAATTTGGCCTTGTGCTTAAGACATTGTAGTGCAATAAATTAGATCGATTAGCTATGCAAATGCCGAAATACTTTCCCTAATCTCTTCTATTGCTGGTCCCCTATGCCCTGATAAGACACGTGTGATTTTCTTTTATCCTTAAAAATAAACTGGAATTTGAAATTCTGTTTACTTTACTTTACGATTTAAATATGTATTAAAAACTTATTCTGTAGCCGCAAAGACATAAAATAATCAAATACACATTTCTCCTAATCGAAATGCAAACAAAATTTATAAACTTTTTTCAAGTCTTTGAATTACGCAAAACTTATTTTGAGCAGAGTTTTTCGCATGTTATTCAAATAGATTACATTTGATATGTGGATAAAAATTAAAGTGAAACCACCAAATAGAACTGACTTTAATTGAGCAGAAAACCGAGTGAAAGTTTCTGTGTGCAACTTAAATCCTTGAAACTAATTGCATGATTAAATTGAATTTCTAACCACGGTGCGTTGGCCTGCATGCCTGTCAAACTGGCATCTGGAGCCTCAGCGAGCGTCAGGCAACAGGCCACCGACTGTTTGATTTGGCTTGATTTTTGCTTTGATTTCAGTTTCACATGCTTAAATGGGCGTGACAGCTCTTCAATTTGCCTCAAAATTGAGCATAATGAAAATTTACCGCCACTATGTGCTGCATGAGAGTAAAATTCCACCACTCCTCTGTGCGTGCCCCATTCAATTAATGCCGTTACTATTTTAGTAGCTTGGCGCATGTGGCAGCTGCTGCGATTATTTGTGACCTTTTAGAGAGGTGGCTGCAGGTGGTGCAAGGACGAGATTCATGGCTGTTTTCATATTGATATTTGTGTGACAGGGCACAAAGTCTTCGTTGGGGCGTAGTTTACACTTGAGAAATCAAACGAAAGCCCTGACCGAATACATATCACATGCGATGGCAATCAGAAAGAGGACAAATGTCCTGCCAGCTGCTGTTGTCGCTGCTGCTGCTGCTGCTGTTTGCCAACAATAACAAAAGTTCAACTTTCGATTTATATTTGCCAGTTTGAAATTCCTTTCCTATTTGTGTAGCGCTTTTATTGTCGCAGAGCGTGTCCTGTGTCCTGGCTTAACAGCCACTCCAGCTAGTGGAGCACCTGCAATAAGGCCAAGGGGCGCTCATCAGATGCCAAATGCCAAGGAGTCGTCCAAGACGCAAAGCCTTGACCTGAACCCGTCGCATCCGTTAGATCCAACAGCGAAGCTGCCTACGACTTAAGATATTGGACTCTCGGCGGCAGCTAGTCCAGTTCGCATGCCTCGCTGCACGTATCGAAACCAGTGGCTGCCACCCTTGAGCCACACACACAAATCCTTTGGCCAACTTTGGCTCAAGCTGCAACGTCGTGTATGTGTGTGGGGATTAGCTTTGTATTTTGTCACAGGAAATTACATTTCGCCTTAAGGATGCCAGAGCGCAAAAATTTCGTTTCATTGTGAGACGTGTGTATGTGTGTGGGTGGGTCCACAATGAGGTGCATGTCCTGTGCGGCGCTTAAGGATTGCGACTACAAATACAACTACAACAACTATGTTGTCCTCCCGTCTAATCGCGTGTACGTGTACAAATGTCGCTATGTGAGCTCTGCTCCATTTTGCTTTCAGCTCAACTCCCGCCCAACTGCCCAACATCCTTCCAACTCTGACAAACTTAACTTTAGCTCCATTAGTATTTACACTACAACTTGGAGTAAACACACACACACAGACACACTATTACCTGTGTGTCGCATCGTATACACTTCCTGTGTGTGTCTCGGTGTAAGCTCTCGTGGTTAGATCTCCTGAGCCAAATAACGGCTTGTTCTGTCTGCTGATCTAATGGCAGCCCAACTTCGTTCAGCACTTTGTTTTTGCAAAGGAATTCAGCAAATTCGTTGTGTGCGTATATTTAAATGACAACTAATACACTGCCCCGAAAGCCGCTGAATTTCATTTCAGATTTGTGCCAACTGATAGTTGAGCGAATTGACTCAGAACGATGAAAAGGGTATGGAAGTGGGTTGGGCAGTGAGTCAATCCATTTTAATTATTGCGCTCTACTGGAATTTTTAACGGCAAACAGAATACGAAGGCAGAAAAGTATCCCTTAATATCCTATTGAAGCATTAATTAATTACTGCAAATGAAAGCAGGTGTGAGGTAAGAAAAGAAGTTGTGGAATGCTAAGGTGAAAGCATTTTTTTTTAAGATATGCCGTATTTGAGGAACGTGCTGCTTTAACTGTAAGCAATTTAAAGTTGAATTGAGCACGTTAACGCTTAAATCATTTTAATTATAATTGAAATTGATACGTGCATCACAAGGTCATCGGAAAATCAATTTATTTGTCTGAGGTCTTTCTTCGTGTCGAATTGAATAAATAAAACGTAAATTTGAATAAATACTTATTTTATACCCCAAATAAAAATAGTACATTGGCTTTGTCTGTCTTGCTGTCAATTCTGAACACTTAAAAACAATCGATGCCATAGCTTTCCTCCTCCAAATTGATTCTACATTTAAAATATATGAATTTTTTAAATTGTGGGTGTCATAATTAGTATAAAAACAACATTTGGGGTTTATTCTGAGGGGGTCAAATTTTTGGTCAAAAATCATGTCAAAATCGACAAAAATTTTGACATGCAAACTTCTCGGATCCATAGCTCTCATATTTCAAACTTCCATAACTTTGCTAAAACTGAACCGATTTTCACGTTTGATGCCATTTTTGTCATGATTTGGCATTTGGCCTCCAGATTGATTCTACATTTAAAATATATGCATTTTTGAAAATAAATTTTTTTTTTATTTTTTGAAAAAATCACAAGAGGGGACCCTTGTTCATTAAAAAAAAAAAAAAATTTCAAAAATGTTGAATTCCGAATTTATGTTTTTAATCAATTGCGGCTATCATAATTAGTATAAATAACAACATTTAAGATGATTTTGAGGTGGTCAAATTTTTGGTCAAAAATCAGGTCAAAATCGACAAAAATTTTGACATGTAAACTTCTCGGATCCATAGCTCTCATATTTCAAACTTCCATAACTTTGCTAAAACTGAACCGATTTTCACG
>SCDY01001735.1:0-23598 GCA_004143825.1 Drosophila micromelanica
CACACACACATGCAAATGCAAAATTTTGTCTAGCTTTTTTCTTGGAATTTTATGTTGCATAGTAAAACTGAATTTTATCGTAAGACATTTAGTCAAAGCAGTGGCGCAGCTGTTAGGAGTTGTGCAACTGAAGTTGAATGACCTGAGTTCAAGGCCCGCACGAGGCAGTGTGAAATTTATTTTTTCTTATTTTAATATCAATAATTATTATTAATATTTATCATTTTTATAACAAAAGCAGAATTTTGTGAGCGGTGGTTGAACTTTTTTTTTTGTAAAAGATGTGTAAGTTATTTCATATCATAAGTGAACTTGAGTAGGAGTGTGGTGCAGTGCATAAGAGTTCTGCTTCTGAAGCAGAGGGGCGCAGGTTCGATTCACGGTCAAGCCGTGGTGCATTTCATTTTTCTTTGTTAATTGCGAATTAATTTTTTTTTTTTTTAACTATCTCAATACTTATTAAGTGCCGAGAGTTTGTGTGTATGTGTTAAACGCTGTGTTCAGGGTATCTCCTAGTCGGGAGGTCCCGACTAGAGCAATCTTACTTGTTATTTTTTGAATTGTTGTTATTTTCACAGCTCTATATTAATTTTGTTACAGCTTCGCTTTAACTGCTCAATCAACATTAAGACCACACAACTTCTAGTGATATAATGTTTACTGTGTATGTTAGTCGATCGAGTAATTGAACGAGCGGTTAAAAACAATTTCGTGTTTTCCTGTTTTCATTTTTCTGTTTCTGTTGTCATTTTTGTTATCGATAACTCATTGACAAATGATAAGTTTAAATACATTAATAATGTTAAAAAACTTTCGTGTTTTTCTCTCGCTGTTAATGGCCGAGTGGTGTGGGTGTCGCGTATCGATCCTGTTTTCATTTTTGATATCGATAGCACATTGACAAATGAAAAGTTTAAATACATCGATAATGTTAAGATAACATATTTGAAGGTAACCGAAATTAATACATATTAAGTTCTTGTGAGCATGATCGAGGATATCAATCTTGGGGACTCTAGCTGTAAAATTGTCGAAATATGCAACACTTATCGATTCGAGGTATAGGTATTAGGGAACATTCCTGCCATATATATGTATATGCAAAATTTGGTAACTCTAGCTCAAAAACTGTGGGAAATATAGACATAACCGATTTTTGTCGTCAGTTATCTTCATAACAGTGAGCGGACGGACAGCAAAACTAATATACTCTTTTCAGTTCGTGAACGAGTATAAAATGTTAATGCACCAATTTTTTTGTACCATTACATTTAATTTTCTCTACAAATTGTTGGTACAAATTAGTTTTTCAAGTGACTGCGGTACCTGCTCTCTTACTCTCCCGCTCTCTCATTTTCATCGTGATTCTCAAACGGACTCTCTGCACAGCGTTGCCACCCCGATTAGTTAACCACATTGATTTGTTTCTTATGTTGTTACCAGTGTTGTGCAGCGCGAGCTGCTACTGGACGATTCCACCTGTGAACTCGGCCAATATGCGATTCTGCTGGAGCACGCGACGGATTTGCTTAGCTTCGAATTGCCGCGCCGGCAGTCGGCGCTCGCCCTGCCGAGTGCCGCCCACGCGGGGCTGGTGGAGTGTGTGCGCCTGCATCGTTTCATACTCGAATGGGCCGCGGAGCTGGAGCAGCTGTTCAGTCCTTATTGCCTGGTCAAGTCGTTGCAGATCACCGTTCAGCTGTGCCTGCTGGTCTTCGTGGGCGTTTCCGGATCGCGCGAGGTGGTGAACGTGGTCAACCAGCTGCAGTACTTGGCGCTGACCACCTTCGAGCTGCTGATGTTCACTTACTGCGGCGAGCTGCTGCGACGGCACAGCGTGCGCGTGGGCGACGCCTTCTGGCGCGGCGCCTGGTGGCTGCACGCGCCGCAGATGCGCAAGGATGTGCTCATCTTTCTGCTGAACAGTCAGCGTGCCGTGCAGGTCACGGCGGGCAAGTTCTATGTCATGGATGTGAATCGACTGCGATTGGTGGGTTTTTATATTGCTAATGATTTTCATTTCTTGCTGTTATAGCTTTCCCATTGCTTCCTCTTTCCTCGCCAGGTCATCACGCAGGCCTTTAGCTTTCTGACACTCCTGCAGAAGTTGGCCGCCAAGAAGACAGGCGCGGAGCTCTAGAGAAACGGCCTCCATTGTTTGTCTGTGTTAATATTTATTTTGCTCATTAAAAACATGTCGAGTAAAATGCAAATAATATTTACACACATTTCCGCCGCGTTCCTTTATTTGCTGTATTTGCCACAAGCGCCCAGCTGCGCACATATACACACATATACACACATATACATATGTACATTCACACTACGCCAGTGGCCTATGTTTGATAAGCGAAGCTCGCGCGAACCCAACTCAAAGCTCAAAAAACAACAAACCGGCGAGATTTAAATCCCCTCCAATCGAGCGGAAATTAAAGCAACACGCTTACAACTAATGACATCAATTTACAACCTGCTTGTAAATCCCCAGAGCAAAAGGCGGTATACAAATTAACTACACGATGTTAATTCAATTGTATTGCGGTAAGTGCGCTCCAGTTGCATATACCTAAATAAATAAGCACACATATATATAAATATTTTCTCTTCCATAAACGCAAGAGTGTCAGTTGAAAGTCTATTTCATTTATTTTTTTTGTTTCTCAAGTGCCATAACAAATAATATGCTGCTATAAAAAGTGAAAGAGAAAGAAAAAACATTCTCTGCCTATCTCTTGGGTAAAGTTCTGAGATTTGGTAACAGCCCAAAAGTCGACTTTAATTTTGGTGAATGCGCGACTCACGTACCAAAACTTATGGAAAAGTTTTCAACTCATTTGCGCTTTGCATTTTTCATTCTGCCAAAGACACAAAAACTCATGTGGAATGTGTGTGTGTGTGTGTGTGTGTGTGTGTGTGTGTGTGTGTCCGTGCGTGTGTGCGCCGGAAATACGGGTATTTATAGTGAGTCATTTGTTTGTGTTTTTTGCTGCCGCCTATTTTGAGGCACCCACGTGATTCTCTCTTTTTTGTGCTACCCTATAACCATGGCTCGTGGATAGAGAGGGTTACATTGCAATTGTGAAAGTATTTGTGACCAGCTGAAGAAGACATCCTAATTCGATGATTTTCATGAAACCGATAAATATCGTTCGTTATCTAAGTAATCGATAATGTCACCTTCTTAAAAATAAATATAATAAATAAGTATCGATAAATATCGATTTTGGTCTTATAAAAGGCAGAGACAGCATATTTCCCACTTAGGTGTTCGTCACAATAAATTCATTTATGAGGTATCTTCGAGTCAGCCAGCCTCGACTCAAGTGCGCTTCTGTTGTTTTTTGTTGTCCTTTTCGCTTTGTGTGTGTACTGTTAGATTATTACCTTTTTGCTCATTGTACTTTTGGTATATCGTGTCGTTTCGGAAATAGCTCTCGCTTTGTCGATTTATTCCTGTGCTTGCTAACTACCTTTACGCGTGTCTGCAGGAGCCACGACATTTATATAACATGATATTTGATAAGCGAAATGCACAACAGCAGCAGCAGCTGCTGCAGATAAATGTGATTGCCATATTTCTCTGTCAGCCCGGCAGGAGCTTGGCAACCCGAGCTGGGCAGAAAAAGGCCCAATCGAGTTTATGGCCATAATGAGACGAATACGCGCCTCAGCCTGGTCTCCAATATATCCATCGAGTAGTTGGGAAGCACATGCATTTAATAGCAGTAAGTGCAGCCTTGTTGGCCAAGCTGAACCTTATGTTTGCCCTGCTGGAAATGGTGGGTAAACAATTCAAATTGAGCTGTGATATTGGCAGAAATTGAACTGAATCGGTTTCTTTGCTCTATTTTTAGTTTCTCTTCTATGAAATCCAAATGCTAATCCAAGGACATTGTGGAATTGCATTTGCATTAGGCTTATGGTGATGTTAAATAATCTCATTGTCAGGGCTACAAATTAGTTTCAACTGAACTATTTCGAAAGCCGTTAGGGTTTTAAATAAATGTTGACACTATTTTCAGTTCGCTTTTAAAACTTTTTAACGTTTCACATGTAACTTAAAGCCGCACCCTCCATGTCAGCGCCCACTCAGAAATGTTTGTGGTCCGGCGCAGAAATGCGCGAAAATATGTTTATAAACTAATTTGTTTTGCTTTCAAGCGTAGTTGCTCGACTGAGTGGGCTCCATGAAAAGTTGAGTGAATGAATAACAATGTTCTGCCCGGCCCGCCAGTTGATCATTTGTTTGGATGCCAGCTGCCTAGTGCCTGTCAATGGCCTGGCGAGCAACCAGGCAAATATCCAGACTTGCTTGCCATTTGCCATTGACGAGCCCGCGCTGCAGGCGAGGACCTGTCGACAACTTTGAAGTAGTCTGTTTGAAATTAAATTAACACAAAGGCATCGCGCTACAGCATTGCCAACTGACAGCCGGCGGCATTTTAATTGAAAGCAATCAATAAAAACATGCCAACTCTTCCAGCCAGATGGCCAGGGATTTGTTTCGGAAAGCGGTTGCCTAAAGCCATACAATTGAGTATTATATAAACAATATCGAGAGAGCAAATTTCATTGTTGCGTCTTGAAAACTTTAAAACTGATTTGATGATTCAGATTTATGAACTTGAACTCAAGTCTGTAAATGGCACATAAATTATTTAATTTTCTTTAGTTGATTTTCAAAATCTATCTCATTTAGTTGACTTTTTCATAGAGTGTTTTTTTCTGCTGTTCATTTCAAAATATGTCATAAAGATTGATTTCCATTGATTTATTATAGATATTAATTAAAATAAACCTAATTGCTCTTTATTAAGTTCATTGCTTGCTCTCCTTGTCAAATTTTGTCACATAATCAAATTAAACGGGCCACACACAGGTGCCGGGTGTTAGCCAAGTCAAAAGGACTGTGTTTTGCCATACCTTTGGCTAATTTAATTTAGTTGCTAATATTCAATTTGCAATTCAAAACTCAATGAAATACTTTCGTATGCACACACAATTTAATTGGTTTGTGCGATGTGTCGTATACGTAATGTCGTATACGTCCTGTGTGCTGTGTGAGTGTGTGTGTTTTGTGTAGGTGTCTTAGAATGTTTTTGTCAGCTTGATGCTGCTGTCACAAATTGAAAATAACCAGCAGGGTTTTGGCCTGCAATTGCCCGACTATACAAAAGATGCGTATAATTTCCCAACGAGGAGTCAAACAGGAGCTTTGTTGTGTCTGTGTGTGTATGTAGTCCTTTAAGCTTGCTGTCCAAATACTAAAATACTATATATAAATGTGCACAATAATTTTGCATCGCGCGTTGAAAGCATTTAATTAAATGCTGCCGGTTGCTTCTCGCTGTGACCTCTTCTCTCTGGGATAGCTGCCTGCAATCATTTGATTTTGATTGCCATAATGCTATTATGGAGCTGCTGCATTCTTTTAGTTGTCGTTGTCAGGCGAAAAAGCCTTGGCACAAAGCAAAATTGAATTGCAGCCACCCAGTCGAAATAGCCATAAAATGCGCAACAAGCGGCTTGGTCCATAAATCAATGCGATTGGGTGCACAGCATGGCCTGGGCAGCTTTTCCGAAGGTATAAAGGGAAAGGACACCCTGCAGTTGATATATGGATATTTGTTTGCCATTTTAACAGTTAAAAACAATAAATTAACTTTAGATAAGGAGCTGCCGCCGACTCATACCCTGTTGTGTCATTATCAATTAATTGATGCGAAACAAAAACAAGTTGTAAGGCTTTATTTAAGCTAAAAATAATATTTCAAAATTGGTTTTGTATTCCTGGCTAAAGCAGTTTACAGGGCATTGCCTAGTCGTGTCTCTTGCAACTGGCTTTATATTTTATTATTTTGTATTACTGATTTTCATGTTATTTAAACAAAAGTACTTCGCGCCAACTGCGGCAGTCAGTAAATGAAATTTTTTTGAAATTTTACATATATACAAAAAAAGTGGGTATGTATTTACATGCACAGCTGCACACGCTGAATAAACGGAAATTTTTAACACCAAGCACAAATAGCATTCACGAGCCCACAAATATGCACATGTATGTATATGAGGCGAATATGTGTCTATGCAGATGTGGGCTTAAATCTGGTAAATGCTCTTCTATTTAAAGGTAGGGCTTACCGCTGCGCCATATCCGAAAGGAGCGAGCGCCTAAAAGTGCACTACACTTTTTATTTTTGTTGCCCGGCCTGGGGCGCACTCGAGCGCAAATTTTTAAGTTGCCGCCGCTTCGCTAACAACAAGAACAACAACGGCAATAACTAAGAGCGCTCAAGAGATAGAGAGAGAGAGAGAGAGAGAGAGAGTGCCAGACTAGCAGGCACCCTGTGCTGCAATATGCCTTCGAACTTTTCTTATACACAAATAAAAAACATTTTACCCTACATAAGGAAAGGAAAAGGATCCAAATTTAGTTTTAGCTTTCTTAATTTAAATGTATATAAGTTCAGCATTTAATGGACATTTATGTCCAAATCCGAATTAGGCTGCAGGAAAAGTATATCTGCTTTATTCTGTTTGTTACAAATCTTTGCAAGAAATTGTCATACCCATTTTTACCCATTTTTAATGACATAGCATCGTATCGTTTATTGAAGTAACTTTCTTATTCTTTTTGTTTTGTTGTTTTTTTTTGGTTGGGGTCGCGCTTCTTTACGAGGCCCTTAAAGCTGAAAATAAAATTAAGAGACGCTGAGTAGTCGCAATTTTGGACTTTGCTCATTTTTTATGGCTTTGGCCGCCACTTTGTAGGGATTTAGTTTACGCTTTTTTTGTGGCCAGCCAAGTTGCTCGCTCGCAAATTTGCGGCGCATTAGCGTGCATTAATTCCCCAAGTGCCTTCAAATAATAATTATAATTATAATTCAACTAATAATGAGCCACTGCAGCAGCAGCCGTAAACGGAGCTAACTCAAAAAAAACGAAATTAATTTTTTTCCTAGATGCAACCAACTGCAGTCTCAGCCAAGGGGCGAATATAATATATATAATATAATATAAATAATATAATATATTTTTTACCTCTTTTGTTTTGTATATCTTCAGATTGCGTTGTGGGGTCCGGTTCTAAATTATATTTTCCATTTTTATGTTGTTAAGGTACTAAATTATAATTGTAGGGGTTCTTCACTTAGAATGAATTTATTTCATTTATTTTATGAAAAGTTTATGAAATGCTAAAAAAAAAATTATTAAATGTGACATTTCATAAAGTCTTTTCGTCGTTTCCTTTTAAAAGAAATTTTCATATTTTCGCAGAAGAATATGACTCAAAAGAACGCAGCCAAAAGACTTCGCGGATCGCTCCCTTTAGACAAACAAAGTTCCTAATGTACATAACACACCTAATTATATAACACATACATAATTATTATAACGATCTGAAACTAATTATACCCTGAACCCATTGAAAATGGGTAAAAAAGGATATAATGGTTTTGTGCAAATGTATGTAACAGGTAGAAGGAAGCAGGTGAACCGAATTTTAAGGAAGTAAAAAGAAAAAAAAGAAAAATTTGAACAATTGTATTACATATTGTATTGTATTATACTTACAAGACAGACATTTTGGCCATTTTAAAAAAAGTTTCAGATGAATTATTCGACTACAGAATCGTCAGAAGATCGACAAAACAGTTACAAAAGTTAAAAATCTGAAAAATTCTTTCGCTTAGTTGTAAGGTAATAATTTTAGGCCGCCAATGTGTAAGATTCCTAATGAAAATTCCTGTTGAAATATAAATTATAGAGAAATAAGCTTTATATATTAGTATATTTGCTATTATTAACAGAGCAAATTTACAATAGCCGCCGTTATTGGCTCTGCGTTGCAATCGCATATTGCCGGCTATTTATTATTTATTATTCAATATTTATATTTATTTTTGCATTCAGTTTGCCCTGTGGGCTAAACAAAGCTTTCGTTGACATTCGCGGTTGTTGTTTAATTGACTGGAAATTTAAATGGGCGCGAGGCAATGGCAATGGGAATGGGAATTGATTGCGAACCCGGAACGGGTGAGGAGCGGGGGATCTCCCCATCAGAGCCATTAGCAGCACTTTGCGCTCGATTATACGATTCGAGTGCAGTTTTATTTGTGTTGACTGCGAATTGCAAAATGGCAATCAATGCATGTTTGAATGCGTGTGTTTTGAATAAGCGACAACAACGACAAGTACAAGACTGGCAAGAAGATCGACCAGACGTATTACATAGAATCCTCCTGGTATGACCATCGATAGAGTTGTTCCTTGCCTTATAAAGAGCAGTATTTTTACAACCAATAAATAAAAAAGTCAGCTTTTCGATTGAATGCACATTTAATAGAAATCAAAATGATTCTTCAAAATACACGTAAAACGGAACTGTTTACATTTAGTTAAGCATAAAACATTAACGCTAGTATATGTTAGACATATTTCCATATCTATATAATGCTGCAGTGTCTTTGACTTGGTTGGGGAATAACTAATTTCTGTAAGCTAATTTCTAATATATATCATATACATATATCGGTAGTATTATGTACACTTTATAAACAACATCAACGCTCAGAGATATGTGGGTTCTAGCCCATTTGGGTTCTAATACTTGTGGGTGGCATTTTTTATGAGCTTTTTGCATGTTTAAAATTAATAATTTTGTTTTTTTTTTTAAATCAATTTAAACATTTTTCTTTTATTTAAATTCGAAGTTTGTTCTATTTTTGTATTTGGTTGTTTTTGTTTTTGGGAAACCTGAATGTTCCACAGAAAATGCCTTGTTACTATTGAAAATTATTTTTTTTTTTGGATTGGGTTTAGTAGCACTCAAAGTACTTATCTATAGTTCTATTTGGTTTGTAGTTTTGTTTAGTAGTTTAATTTTTTAGTTTAGCTTATTTAGCTAATTTTCATTTAGTTAAACTACTTTTAAGCTAACCAGATCATAGCTGACTGGGTTATATATACATATATGTTTAGTTAGTATGCCCCATGGGATTTATTGTGTGTGTTATTCTCTATATACGTTAATAATATGTACAACAGTTTACAACAAACAGTTTGCTCAATTTAACATTCACAGTGCCTGCTACTTAACTTATTCTACTTTCATTTAAATGCAGTTTTCAGCAGAAATATATCTGTGAAGTGCATTTAACTTATCATAACTATTGGTAAAAGCGTTTTGTGACAATGCTCCCCCTTTTTGACTTAAATATATATTTAATTTACGTAAACTAAGCACAGTTGCCTTTTAGTGTTCTATGTATATTTTAATAAGGTCCTCGCTGACCCCAGAGTCAGGTATCAGTAAGCACAAATAAAGCACGAGAAAACATTTAATTTACCTTGATTTCATTTACTTTGATTGCTGTCAACATTTATAGAGTCTAAATTCGTTTTTATTTAAACTTATTTCCAATTCTCTCTCCACTATAGGTTGACTTTATATAAACATGGTTTAAAGCCACAGTGAGGGTATTCCACATTCTATGCGCGTGAAACAACAACGCTTTCATTTTATGTTTCGTACATGCCCGGATAGAGGTAGCATATGTTCGCGGGGCATGCGGGAGGGGACGGACAGGCGGAAACGGAAGTTGCTGCCAGTTGAATGGCGCGCCTGAAGCTGTTTTTGCCTTTGTTCGCCCCGCGGCCAGGGCTATTAAAGTTCAATGAAGTTCCAACGAAGTGCGACACTTAGAAGCAGCCTATCATCGACCCGGCTACCCAACTTGCTGCCAATGAAGTGGACAAAAATATTTCCGCTGCCCATAAATTGCGTCAAGAGTCGCGGCCTGCCGTTGTTAGACCTAAAAAAAACTTGTCAAGTCACCCTAGGCAGAAAATATAACAAGCATGGATCCCAGACGACTGCACAATACTCTGTGAGGGTTTGGTGGTAAAGTTATGTGCTCATGGCTATACAATTTTTTTCTGACAAGGGACATACCCTGAAACCAGTATACCCCTTTTCGGATCGGGAGTAGAGTGCAAAAAGCACTAAAAATGTTCAGGCTCGTGAGTGGCATCAGCAGCTCTTGGAGTAGGTGCTACTAATGGCACCATTACCTGCTCTGTGCGCCTCCACCCCGCCGCCCCCCCCCTTTCCCATTGCCTTGGGAATGCTGCGAATTTGTCGCTTACTTTGTAGCCACATCACAAAATTACGCTTTAAACTTGGCCCGCAGTGAAACTTTTGAGCGAAATAGCTTTCATTATGGCACTTCGTATTGTTGTTGCCTTTTGCTTTTGCCTTCTCGCTTGTGTTTGATGGGCTTCAAGCAGCTGTTTCTTGTCTTTCGCCGAACGCCCAAGTCCCCATCTGAAAGGCGCTTTTACGTGACCAGCTGTAAATTTTTCATTTTGCCACAGAAATAAAACCAAATGAATCAACTTTTCAAATAAAAATTGCAATCTGTTCAATGCCAACAACAACAATTTTCATAGACTTGGCGTACGTGCTGGGCGCTTGAATGGACTTTTTGGCATGTTTCTCGCAATTGCGGCCAGAAAATTGCCATAAATTAAACGCATAATTGCGAAAATAGCCAAATAAACAAATAAACGAAAGTTCAGCATTTATTCATTTAAAATTTGTTTGATCGAGCTTATAGCAAAAACAACAACATCCGCAAACATTTTGTCGCATTAATTTATAGATTTTAAAAGCTTTTTGTGAATTAATTTTGCCTTATACGCTCCAGCCAATATAAAATGTGCATATAAATTGTTTTTGAATATGAAACAATCAGCGAAACTAGATCAGCAACTAACTTCACTCGCCTTGCACCACAAAAATCTGCAGCAATATAATTAATAAAATTTATTTATTTATTCATATACCTTAGTTTTAAAGCATTTAGAATGCATCAAAAATAAATAGATTCTCGTAATTTCCTTGCAACCAATTAGGTTTTTAATAAAGAGAACGAAAATTATTTGTGGAAATATTGAAATGCTTTAGAAATAAATGAACTCGTATGAAAACTGAATTGAAATTTTTTTTTTTTATATATATATATTTATTGTTTTGCAAGGCATCGATGCCTTATGAACAATATGTATCGTTAGTTAAAAAAATATCACCGGGTTTTTAGTTGATTATAACAAATTGAAAACTGAAAACTGCTTGTACTAATATACAATTTATTATTTGTAAGCTGTAAATATGCCCCATTAAAGTTCTCATTCTTTAAAGAGGCTACGAATGCCCAGCTTTTTGCCGCTCCCCTCCGGAATTCCGCTTGCGCACACTTGAAAATCTGTTCTGCTGCGTTTAATAATCTCATAATGGAATTGTACTGCCCGAGGCGAGGGGAGGCGATGCGAGCCGCATACGAACACAAACTTAATACACCTTGATAACCACAATTAGAGAACGATATGTTTTGTGCTGTGGCCTGTGGCGACAAAGCCGCTTTAGCCCAGAGCTGACTAGCTAGACACGCATCCCAGTGGGGAACGAGGGGTGTTGGTTTATCAACCAGTTGTCTGCTGCTGCTGGCTCGCCTGCTCAATGGCATGCAAATTGAATTTGAAATTAATTAGAGAGCAAAGCCACAAGGACATGCACCCACACACGCACACACACACACGCACACACTGTGGTTAGGGGCGGGACCGGGTCCGGTTCGCCACAGGCTCAAATCAGTTGAACAATAAATTCACTTGAACGACCGTTAAGCGCTTACAGGTTGGCCGTTGATCCGCTATTGGAATGTGCCTTGAGGAGACCGGATGTGTGTGTCCTGGCATCCTGAAAGTCAAAGCTGGCGCATTTGATGGGCGGCGGCTTCAGATTCTGCAGCGGATTCGCGTTTGTCTTGAGCTTGCCGGGCTTGACGGGCGTCTGCTATCTGCTGGGTCGCCAGGCGCTCGAGCTGGAGTAGCGGCAGAGCAGGACCTTCTTGAAGGCCTGCCTAAACACCTTGTTGAATATCGTGTAGAATATGGGGTTGACCATGGAGCTGGCGTAGCCCAGCCAGGTGACCACATCGAATACCCAGTGGCCGATGCGCTCCTCGCACTCCGCACACACTGTGGGCAACAGGTTGAGCACGAAGAACGGCGACCAGAGTATCACAAAGGTGAAGAAGACCACGCCCAGCACCTTGGTGGCCTTCTGCTCCAGCCGTATAATGCGGCCGTGACGCGACGAGTTCCTCGAGATGACGCTCGAGTTGCGCGAGTGATGCGAACGCACCGTTTGCTGGCGCTGCAGCAGACAGGGCGACGACTGCGGCGTCCTCGACTTGCCGCCCTCGCCGGGACCAGGACCCGGACCCGGACCCGGACCCGTGCCGGTGCCTTGATAGTTCATGTTCTGATGGCTGCGCAGCGTCGCCGAGCGGCGCAGAGGCGTCATCGTGGACGCCGATGTGCTGGACGTCGTCTTGGTGGGCGTCAGCAGCAGCGAGGTGCGCACCCCGCCAAAGCTGCTGCCGCGCCGGCGATGCCGACCGGCATCCCAGGTGACCACCGAGGCGGTCTTCGATATGCTCAGCTTGCGCCGTCCCGGACAGGGCGTGCCCCTGCCATCGCTCTGCACCGTCAGGCAGCTGCCCTGCGGCTGAGCCGAATGCGGCGACAACGTATTGCCGCAGGCAGTCGGACCAGTTGCCGCGCCCCCGCCTCCGCCGCCTACGCCGACGCTGAGACTGCTGGTGAGGGCGCCCTTGTTGTTGCTGGTGCCGCTGCAGAGGAGCAGCTCCATCTCGCTGGGCGAGCTACTCACCGCGGTCGTCGCCGTGGTGGTTACCTTGAAGGCGGACGAAATGATCTTCACCTCGGCGGTCTTCACGCAGCTCGGCAGCGGACGGTCACCGAAGTAGGGACAGGTGCACACCGAGGGCAGCTGCAGGTAGTCCGACGGATGAGTGCCGCTGGCTGCCACGCGGCAGAGCTTGCCCGGCTGCTGCTCCAGCTCTGTGTCCGAGTGGCAGGTCTTGCTCATCGAGGAGGATTTCGATTGTTTGTCCGTTTGCGTGTCCCCATCCGCCAGCGCCTCATCGTCTTCGTCGCCGGCGCCGTCGCCGTCGCCGTCGCCGCCCTCGTCCTCGTTGTCATTGTCATTGCTCTCGTGCAGGGTCCTGTGGTGCGTGTAGAGCGCGTTCTTCGGCAAGCTGTTGTAGCGTTTGCGTCGGCGCAGCGTATCCTGATCCTCGTCCTCTGCATCCTCGCTACCATCGCGCCGTTCGCGCCCCGAAACAGCCGAAGAGGCGCGTCTACGCTTTTTGTAGGCGCGTAGCCTTTGCGAGAGTTGCGAGAGAGTTCTGCAAAAGTCAGAGAAAACACATAGAGAATAAGAGAAATTGTGTTCGTATATAAAAAAAGTGTTAAAAATTTATATTTAATGCATTTGTTAAAATATGACAAATTTTTATGCTATTTATTCCCAATTTCATAATAAACATTTTTGAAATTTTTGTGAAAAATTCAATTTTGATTGTCTTATTTTTTGTCAATATGTTTTCCGAATATTTGCATATTTAATGCTCTGTGGCAATAAAATGATACATTTTGCGGGTTTCACGCGCTTCTTTGCACTATTTTCTTTCTATATTATGCGTGAATTTATTTTATATTTTCATTAAAATTGTTCAGGCAAAGAAAGTGCCTGTCCGAAAACACGCCAACAACCACACACACACACACACGCACACACGTAACCACATGCTTTGTGGTCACATGGCTTTGTGTACGCATAAAAGTAGGCAACACTTTTTGGTTGCTTGTGTTTCCAGTTGCCACTCGCACAGCATCCACAAAATGCGCTTTGTGGTTCGTGGTGTTGTTATATCCTTGCAAAGGGTACCACTACTTGAACATGAACTACGTAACCTGCATTATAGAAAAACATCTGCAACGCCATGGTGACGATCAGTCCCAATGAAAGTTGGCATTGATTCGTATTTTTTTTGCAGGTGGTACATATGATAAGGTCGGAGGGATCTGATGACTATACCATATATAAATGTTTGCAAGGGTATTTCATTTGCGGCAGAGCGACTACAATTGTTCTTGCATGTTTTTTGTTTTAATTTTTCTGTTGTTTTCACTCTGCCCCTTGTGCTCCCCTTTCCTGTAGCTTTTCTTAAGGCACACACTGTTGTTCTCTCTGGGTTCTCATTTCGAATTCATTTTAATAAAGCGCATGAATTTGAGCGCTGGCTTTTGCGGCTGGCTTTCAGCTTCGGCTTTCAGCGTTCAGCTTACCGCCATTTGTTTTGCATGCAAATGCTGAGTTGCGGCAGCCGCAACTTCATTTGCTGCTAATGAAGGCGTCGCGCGGCAACTGCGTGCGAACGGCAAAGGGGGATAGGGGCGGGGCGGGTGTCAGCTCTCATTATGCATCCTTGGCGCTTTCTGATTTGTTGGCCTGAGACGCGCGCGCATAAATTGAGCTGCAACAGAGGCAATGGAAGATGCCAGATGGAAGATGTCAGATTGAAGATGTTGCATGAGGCATAAAGGTGGCCCATCTCATTATGCAAAGGCAAAACAAAGCCACGTTTATTATTGTTTGTTTTTTCTCATGGCCACAAAGGAATTAAACAGCCGCCAAGCTCATCAGACGGTCCAACTGACAAATTGTAAGCGACGCTCGCATATGCATATATTTTGGCCTGATTTTTCTCTTACTGTATAAGGAACTAATATCTTTAAACAAAAATTAAATATCCAATTTCAACAGATGCATTTATCCAAGCGTTACACATTTAATGACAAAATTTTAATACCCTTCGACAACGTTCAGCCGCTGGCCAAAGAAACATCCTTTGTTAAGTTCTTTGAGGGAGTTGGGGATAAGGAGGGGGTGCGCGAGGGGGCTGCTGTCAAAAATCCATGGGTCAAACAATTAAAAGTCGATCTGACAACTCGCCACGACTTGGGATCGAATTGCCCGACGATAACAAAATGCCGAGTGTCATTTCAGGCCAAAAAAAAAAGGCCAGACAAAAAGCGAAATCCATTTTATTGATTGCTCAAATTCGTTCAACTGTCGAGTAAACGGCGAAAAATGAAGGCCACAGGAAGAAGGAGGTGAAAGCTGGCCTAAAACTGAACCAAATTCAGCTGTTGTTTTAAAGTTTATTTAAGCTGAAGAGAATTTTAAATGGAGAGCCTAAATATTCAAATTTAAATTATATGTGTTTTGTCATGGGTTTAAGTGTTTTTGCTTAATTTAATTATTTCACAACAATTTTTGCAGCTCTTTGAAGTCATTTAAATACTTGAAATATCTATATTGGCAAATCTGTTAAATGAAAAATTTAATTTGTTTTTCCCCCTTCTTGTTTTGCTTTCTGAATTAACATTTTTAATTGAGTTTGTTGCTCTTCATCGTGTGCTTCTTAAACCAGCCAACTAAAATTGGAAAAATTATTTGGAAGAAAAACAGCAAATGATGTTGATGCCGTGGCTAAAATCACTTGAGAAGTTTTTGGCCAACCTTTTTTGCTTTTACTTCTTTCACAAGAAAAAACAAAAAAAAAAATAAGCGAAAAAAAATTAATTATTACAAAAAATTTCACAACAATTCAAAAGCGGAAGGACAATAAAAGGCAAAAGGCAAAAACGAGCTTAAGTAAACGAGCAGCCAGAAAGAAAAGAAAATAAATAAATAAAAAATAAAATAAAAAACAAGAGAAAACGAAACAAAATAAGTACGAACTGAACATTTGGCTTGACTTTTGATGCGGTCAAGCAAGAGGAACAGGGGCGGGGGATGCTCGAGGATAAAGCGAGCTCTCTTTCTCTTTCCATATCAGTCTCCCTCTCGCTCGCACTCTCTGCGGTCTAAATGTTTGCAGCTGTTTGGCCTTTTGTCAGCCAAAGAAACCTGAACTTGCGGCATTTACTTGAATTCTGTGTTTGAGGAAGGACCAAGCCAGGAGTATTTTGAAAAGAGCTGTCGTCTAAAGAGCCCTTCTCTATGTGTGTGTGTGTGCTTATTGTGCGCAATTGAGTTTCAAGTTTCAATTGCAAAAGCATAAAAGTAAGCAATAGTATTAGATAATACCCTGATAAATGCTTAAACTAGACATTGGCAGAAAGTATAACAAATTATTATTATATTATTATATTATTATATTCCGAATTTTCCCGAAATCGATAAATATCGATTTATAAACTATATTTAGCAAGACTACATTTTCTTATTTGGTTGGACCATATAGAAGATCCTTGAATACTTTTTGAAGAGGGTATCTACTTATCGAGTTTCTCCTGGTCTTTTTTTTAGATGAAAGCTCTTGATCTTGCTCTTGGAGGGGCTCCGAGAGGCTAAAGAGCTCTCAATTAAAATATTTTGCTAACTGTTTCCCATCATTCTGCTAATGTCCTTGTGCCTAATTTGTCCTTTAGGCCTTTTTCAATTAGACTGGCCGCACTTACCCATCGCTCTGCTCGCCCATCCGGCTGCTGGCCAAGGAGTTGCGCGTGCTCTCGCGCTCCAGACCCAAGCCGAGCATTGCGATGCCCTGCCTGCCTCTGGGCGATGTCTGCTGCAGCTGCAACTGTTGCTGCTGATGCTGATGCAGTTGCTGCTGCTGCTGCTGATGCGGCGCATAGCGCTGGGGACTGCTGGAGAAGGGCAAATTATTCGAGATCGAGAATTCGGATTTCGTGGGTGAGCCCGTCGTTGATGATGAGGCAACGGATTCCAGACCCCTCGATAGCTTCAGCATCTCGGCACCAAACTGATGCAGCGCGGTCATCGTCGTAGGCGTTGGTTCTGGTATGCTATGGTTTTTAGGGAGGAGGAAGAAGCAACAGTTGGAATCTTTGTGGGCTGAACCAGTTTTGTCGGGCTGCGCTCACCTGGAGTCGGGTAGCCAGAGCTCGTGGTTGTCTAGCGTGCTGAGATCCGTGTCCGTGGAGTTCGCCGAATGGGCGTGCAGCACCGAGGAGGCGTGGCTCTGGCCCGGTTTCAGCAAGCGACGCCAAGTGCAGCGGCGCTCTGCGATAAAATAAAAGCAAAATCAAAACCATTAAACTGCAGTCAACGCAATCATATGCTTGGGCCAAGGGAGGAAAGGAAATCACATGCTGGCTATAAGCCAGCTAAATGCGCTTATAAATTCGCACAAGCACACACACACACACACACCAACACACACACACGAGTGAGGAAAGCTCTGCTACGTGCCTGCGCCAATGTCAGCTGCCTTACAGCAGATTTAGCTTAAAATAACTGCACAAAAAATAACACACTCGACTGAAGAACAATGGGCCAATTTGTCGGTTTTGTTGGTAGAAAACTATATTTAATGAAAAAAACTTACAATCTTAACTGAAATAAGTATTAACATATCGAATATATTTTACATTTTGGACTAGCTTTTATCAACTATTGTAATGTACAACTATGGCTTATAAAATTAATTGTTAGATATCTGCAAAGTATTATTATTAAATACTATAACGGACCAATAAAGCATGCTAATGTTACAGGAACAATCAATTGAAAATTAATTTGTGACACAGAAAATTTACATTTGTCCCATAGTACACACTTACACACACACAAAATTGCTTGTAACACCTAGCACACACACACACACACACACACACACACACAGCCGCAGCTGCACTTAGGGACCGACGCAATGCGCTTTCCATCGTCGATTAGCAATCAAATGCCCTGCTCCGTAGCCCCACAGCCCCAAGCGGAACCGAACTGCATTGCAGCCGCAGTTGCTGCTTAAAGTCCATTAATATGCTTAGTTTTTATTTTTATTTGCAGTTTGATTTTCATTTTATTGATTACTGTTATTGGCACATGAAATGTGCTTTCCGTTCGAAGTCCTCGATGCAGTTTTGCATCTCAGCATTTAAGCCAAATGCCAAAAGGGCTTAAAATGTCTGCTCGAACTCGTTTTTGTAGTTCAGTGGGAACATAAGAAGGCAGCCAAAAAATTCGCTAGAGCGAACATTTTTAATAGAGCAGGTCTCAGAAGATTTATACCAAAAATAAAAAAGCTTCTCTACTTGTATAATATATAATATTGTGAATCAATATGCGCCGATTTTAACTGCAGGCAAGGACCTTTCATTAAAAAGCTTATTTCGCAGCTTAAGAAGCTTCTGAGTGTGAACACGAGATTTCGATTGCAATTACGCATTCCTCGCTAATTGGGAAAAAGGTATTTGCGAAAGCGCCACTCAACGTGGACAGGACGTTCCATTTGATGCCGTTCAGGCGAGCAGCAGCTGAAATAAGCTTTCAACATACAGCTACACACAGCTACACACACACACCCACACACAGTCAGTTCCGACGCTTGTGCATATCCTGTCCAGCATCCTGGCTGCAAGCACGCCTTCGACTTTTTTCACTAAGCCAAAACATGTGTAATATTTAAAGGGAACTAAAGTGGAACAGCTTGTTAGTTGGACTATAGATGACACTGTCCCTGTTCTTACATTTAAAACAGAGTATGGCTCAGTCGGTTAAACTCGCTTCATATCTTGCCACAGAATACATCGGCGCACTTACCCAAAGCGGGCGCCTGGCCCAACCAGCCGCTGGCCCAGCCGGGCGTGGCCGCTGACGTGGGCTGTCCGCCGCCGAGGTTCTGGCGCTGTCTGGCCAGGAGGCGCACGGTCAGGCAGTAGGTGAGCAGCATTACGCCCAGCGGGATGTAGAAGCAGACAATGGAGCCGACTAGCTTGTAGACCGGGTCCGGTATCTGGCAAGTGCCGTTCACGAGCACCGAGGCGTGATCCTGGCAGGAGAAGCACAATTCAGCCAGGCAAATTGCAACAGGCAAAAGGCAAAAGGAGATAGAGTCTCACCTTGGAGTACATCAGGCTAAGGGGCAGGCTCATCGCAATGCTCAGCAGCCAAACGAAGACAATCTTGAGGGTGACGCGGCGTCGGGTCTTGTTGCGGCCAAAGCGCATCGGATAGCGCAGCGACAGATAGCGATCCACGGAGATGGTGCACAGGTGCATGATGCTCGCCGTGCAGAAGAGCACGTCCAGGCAGATCCAGGTCAGACAGTGCTCCGAGCTCAGCGGAAAGTGGCCTGCAAAGAGAGCGGAAGGAAGCGGTGAGTGAGCGGAGAAAAGAAAAGCAAGATTCGCTGTGACTTTTATTTGCGAGCTGCGCTTATAAATAACAATAACAAAAGGGGGAGTAAAAGTAACTGCAATATATTCCAACTAGCGAACAAACTAGGCGGCCAACTGTCGCTAGGCCATTTGATTTGATTTCTTTTCCCTTTACTACCCTGCACAAATTGGAAATGGCTAATAAGGGGTATAATGGTTTTGTGCAACTGTGTGAAACAAATTATAATAGACTCTTGGATAGACAAATGGATTAATATCGATATATAGCGAACTAGTAGTAGGACACAGGGTATCTGCTAGTCGTGTATAGTGTTCGACAACTAGAGCACTTTAACTTGTTTTCTTTTCATTCGCCTTGTATTTTGTGAGCGCGGCTGCTGTCGTCCCTCCCTAGTGTGGGCTTATGCAACATATTTGTGGCAGCTTCTTCATATGAGCTGCCCCCACTCGCTTGGTCTGTCCTCGCTCTTGGGCAGTCGTTTTGCGCAGCTGTTGGACGTCATAACTCAGCGAGGTGCTCCACAAGCCAAGGATACACGCCTATAAACTATTGTACAGTAGGTGCCCGTCTGTGTGTGTGTGTGTGTGTGTGTGCGTATGTGTGTATACTGCACTCAGTTTTCCCCTGTGTGTGTGAGTTTTGTAAGATTTGTGTGCCGGATTTGTGGCTGGAATTTGACTGGGCATGAATATTGTATTGCCACTGATAAAGGATTTCACTGGGACAAGATAAGAAATGTGAGTACATTTTACGGTATGCGGACAGGTGATTTACTATGACCAAAAAGGGGCTTCAGGCAGCTAAAGGTAACATATATAAGCCTGACTGTCAAATTTGTTCGTTCTTCAGAAAATATTAAACAAATGTAAGCCGGAAATTGGTTTAATTCCCGAAAAAAATGCTTAGTTCAATGCCAACCTTCAAGCCCATAGCCTTAATTCAGGCTATTTCCTCTAGGTAAATTAGAGGTTAGCTTTTCCTTATTTCTTATACAATTCAAATACACCCTCCTCCTTATTTTACGGGGTATCTGAATTACACCTGGAACATGACTAACTGCCTGCCAATCAACTGTTGCTGGCTGTCGACATTCATAATTCGTGTTCCTTTGGACATCCGCATTCGCCATTTGTCAAGCCCGCCATAAAGGTGCTCAAATTGCGATCCATTTTGTACGGCGACTTTCTAGGTTGTCAGGTTTCGATGGTCGTGTGGGTAGGCAAATTGCGATTACAAATGATACGGTTATTGCGTCGCCCCATCCCCCCAAACGATTTATGTGGGGCCCAAAGTGTCAATTAAATCGATTTGGGACGCCCTTTAAGCCAAAGCGTAGCCCGCGAGGCAAAGCCAAAGGCAAAGGCAAAAGCATTGAAAATAAATTTGTTAAAGCCAAAAGTAAAAGGAACCAGCCCGAATTAAATATAAATTGGGGCAGAGGCGGGGACCAGAGCGGGGCCCTGTGCGCAGCTGAAAGGTAACGGACTTATAGCGGATACGCATGCTACCAAAGTTTCGTTTCCTTCGAATCCTGTTGCTGGGCCGGGCTAAGGCTGAGCTGGGGCTCCATTTAGGGACCCGAAAAAAAAAACACACACACAAAAGGACCAAACTGCATGCCTGAGGTCTGAGGTCTGCCAGCGAATTGGGGGCTACGCTACGCCGTTATTTGTATTTCGATCTGTTGCTTATGTCCAGCAGAGGATACTTTGATTTTGTCCTATGAGTGGCTTCCCAAATTAAAAACTTATCTTATCTTACCTTTGTTATATATTATAATTATTAGCTTCAAATCTTAAGCACATTGCAAATTTGCCAACTGTCAGTAAGGGTATTTAGTCTTCGACATAGAAAGAGCTAACTTATCTTTTCTGCTTCTTCCTTTCCCCATACAGTTCAGTTCAGTTCAGTTCAGTTGTGTTTTGTTGTATTTTGTTTTGTTCATTCACAAAAAACATTTCAACTTACAAATGCGAAACAAATTTCAAACAAAAGCGCAAAGTTCGCAGCTCCCGCTTCTTATTCTTGTTCCTTTAACAGAGCCAAATAAATTTTTAGCTGATTTCTTTTGTGTGTTTTTGTTTTGTTTTATTTTGTTTTGCATACTCTGCCAGTCGGAACGGGGAGCAGCCCAGTCATAAAAACTAAACTCAAACACAAATAGGAACTAAAAGCTGCGCGCCCAAAACTTGGCAACCGAAATGACTTTGTAAATGCGTCGAAACTTATTTAATTTTCTGCAAGTTTTAGTGGGTCAAATGGGGGGGCGGCCAGTCCCAATAATGACTTTCATATTTGTCAAATCAACTTACAACTCACAGACATCGCCCACAGCGCACAAACTCAAGTCATGCCGCAAATATGATGGAACTTTGTTACAGCTAACAATTGAAAACAGTTAAAATTTGAATATTGTGTTTTGTGCGGAACAGGTGACATACCCGAAAATATATGCACATATACACATATTTTTGATCAGCATTAACAATAAGAAATATCGCTATTCAGCATAATTAGCATCTAATAAGAACAAAGAGTGTACATCACTTTTGAATACCCCTACTACATTTTAAGAATTTTAAATGTAATACCCTTATATAAAAGGGTATCTCTTAATCGGTCAACTGTTGGTCACAGTACTATCCTCAGTTTTCTGGCTTTGAAAGCGGCGCGGCGGATCGCTGCTTGTGACAACATAAGCTCTTGTATGACAAACCAGCAACAGCAACAGCAACAGCAAATATTTGAACAGTTTTCTGTGTTGGCAAACAATTCGCGTGCATTGCTCCAAGCTGACAAAGCGCGCAACACCAACAAAACCCGCCGCTGCTGCTGTGGAAATATGCCAAAAAATGATTTATGAATGGGCCAAAATGTTTATGTTGCTGCTGCTGCTGTTGTCGTTGTTGTTGTTGCCCAGCATCGATTTCAATTTTAGTTCGAAGTCTGATTTCTGGTCTGCCTCAAACACTCAACAACAATTAAACACATTTCGGCCAACTGTTTACAATTGGCTAAAAGGGTTTGATCTAATTGGCTTAAGTGAATTTGTTTTACTACAGTAGTCACTCGATAACAAAATAGTAAACAACCGAAAAGCTGTATTGATTATTAAACGCCAAAATAAATTATATAATTTTACAAACAAGGAACTTGATATTTTTATTCATGTAAACTTATATATATCGAGCGTCCACTATGTTTGTTCTCTATTTATATTTCTGTGTACCTTACTTATTTATTTCTTCTTCTTTTTTTGGCAAGCCTTCTCGCTGATTCCTGATTGAAATCTGTCTGTCTGCGACGCGCTTCAATGGGCATAAAATTATACGCACAAATCGTAAATCGTAAACCAATCAGAGGGGCAAAATATCAAATAGCTGAAAGCAAATACATAAAACGCAACAACAGCAACAACAACAACAACAACAACAACAACATCGAACTGAAGAACTCGACATCTCCATGATTTGTGTCAATAAGAAGAAGCTGACAATTGAATTTACATGCGAAAAACATCACAATGCAAAATAATAATATAGAATAGAAAATATGAATAAGGAAATACAAATCATTTTCAAAATTCGAAGCGATTACAAAATAAGCCGAATAAGTTGAGATTTTGCTCTTTACTTTTGCTCGTTGTTGCTGTTTCTGTTGCTGTTGTTTGTCACGCATTTTCCGACTGCGCCGTTTGGCAACAATAACAATTTCCAATAACAAATCACAAATACCAGCAAAAAAATGACGATAAGGAGAAAAAGGAACAAAAATACATTTATTTGGCATATGACAGCTACTTAGGGGGTCCAGGTTCAAAACGCGCTGAGAGGCTAAACAGACAGCTGGCAGACAAAGCGTTTGTAAGCTGCCAAATCACACACTGAGCAAAAAATCGGATGCGTTTAAGAGAATAAATCTAAACAAAATACGTTTATCTATAACAATGTTTAAGCTTAAACTATATAACTTAGGAAATAGAAATCGAAGATTGAAAATAGAACTCATCGATGGGTAAATAATAATATAATAATAATAACACGAAAGATGTACAGTTTTACTTATATTTTTCTCAGTGAATTCCAAGGGGGAGCAGGCAAACAAAGCTTCCACACGAAATATGCCAAAAATACAATTTGACGCACACGGCTAATAATCAATCATTTAAAGTGTTGCCTGCTTTTGAGCGCACGCTTTAAACTGAGCGAGCGCTCATAATTGGCCTGCCTGCTGCTTATCTCTCTCCCACACCCCCTCCCCCTCCCCACTCTGATCCCCTCTCCATGCCGCTCTATGTGTGTAAAGTACCCGCGGCGCTTGTTGACATGTTGTCACCTCCGCTGTCAGCAAATTTATGAAATGGCATCGCAGCCTCCACCACTTCCGTAGTCGGCATAAAGAAAAACCCCACTGGGGGTATTTTTATACCCTGAACCCATTGAAAATGGGTAAAAAAGGGTATAATGGTTTTGTGCAAATGTATGTAACAGGCAGAAGGAAGCATCTCCGACCCC
>SCDY01001736.1:0-23590 GCA_004143825.1 Drosophila micromelanica
TTTTCAAAAATATACCCTATAGCTCCCATATAAGGATAGGTCTCAACTTACACTAGTCATAACTTTGCCAAAACTCAACCGATTTTCATAAGGATTGACTTTTTGTTCATGGTTCGGTGTCTAGATGAATTCTACATTTTAGTCTAAAAATAAAATTTGTTGTCCAAATTCATGTAAAAAATTTTCAAAAATATACCCTATAGCTCCCATATAAGGATAGGTCTCAACTTCCACTAGTCATAACTTTGCCAAAACTCAACCGATTTTCATAAGGATTGACTTTTTGTTCATGGTTCGATGTCTAAATGAATTCTACATTTCAGTCTAAAAATAAAATTTTTGGTCCAAATTCATGTAAGAAATTTTCGAATATGTTGCCTAGTGTTTCCATATAAGGATAGGTCTCAACTTTTCGAATATATACCCTAGTGTTTTCATATAATATATTATTATAATATATATAATATATATCATTATTATTAGATAAAGATAATATATTATATATAATATTATTAGATAAAGATAATTTCATGTGCTATACCACTTGAAACAGCTTTGAGTTGATCAGATCAGCTATGTATACTTACAATAAACTATTGCCGTACTCGTGCGCGCGGACGCCCACGGAGAGACCAACGACGACGGCAGGCGCGCCGTAGCCCATGGCGAAGTAGAAACCCATTGGACCGTGATTGATGTCGCGCATCTCGGTGAGCATGCGATAGAGATGGACGCAGTCGACCGTTGTCCAGGCGAACGCAGCCAGCCAGAAGTAGTGCAGGCAGATGGCGATCAACTTGCAGGGGAACTCGTTCTCCAGGAGGTTCCTTCTGGACTGCATGCCCACAAAGAAGAGCAGCTCGGCGCAGAAGACGCACAGAACGATGTTCTGGTGGATGGTGTTCGAGTTTGTCTGCTGGCCGCGCAGCAGGGCCAGGGCGAGCAGGACGCCCAGCAGCAGGGGCAGGGAGACCATGAAGGCCGAGTAGGAGGTAATCTGGACGAGCAGCGAGGGCTCGGGTATGTCCTCGGGATCAATGATGTCCACGATGACCGCATAGTTGGAGATGTGCGTGCAGCTGCAGTTGATCAGGATGGGCAGGTGGGAGACCTGCGCGAAGTCGCCATCGAAGTCGGGTATTTCGGTTTGGCAGCCGAGTCGCGTCCACTGGTTGGTGAACGAGTTCCAGCGCACGCACTGCGGATTGGAGCGTGGCCCGAAGCGTGCCGCGTCCATGTCCAGCCACATCTGCAGCTTGATGGGCTGCGAGAGATGCGGCGAGCCGAGCGAGCGGTAGACCATATGCTGTGGCTTCTGCAGCTGCTCCGACGGATAGATGACCTCCACCTGCCGCTTGACCAGGCGGCGGTCCCGATAGATCGCCTCGTTCTCGCCCTTGGCCTGCTCGCTGCTGTCTGTCGGATTGCCCTCGTAGTTGGGATTCAGCTGCTCGGGCGAGCCAACACTGAGCTCCTCCCCAGAGTTTCCGTGGAACTCGATGTCGTCGAGATTGAGCCGGATATGCGGATCCTCCACCTCCAATGCCTCGTTGCTGTTCGCCTCCTGTTGCTCTGCCGAAGCCGGCGGCGGGATCTCATGAGCCGTGATGCGAATGTCCTCGATCTGTTGCTCGCTGCTGCTCGACGAAGCCTTGGGCACGTCAAAGACCTCGACAAACTGCTGTTCCGTGCTGCCAGAGCTGCGACTGCTGCTGGAGCTGACAACGGAACCGCCCACTGATGTGGAGACAGACGAGGAGATGGCCGAGCCAGTCGAACCGGACGAACCCGAACCCGTTGCTGAGGATATCTTGCGTGAGGGAATCTCCAGGCGCTGCTGTTCCCGCTCCGTTGACGGCACCAATATCTGCAGCGAGAGAATGGGCGTGGCCAGCTCGACATCAACGCCCCAGCGACGCGTGATGGTCTCATCATAGAGATCCGGCAGCAGTTGGCCCACATCCTTGTACTGGGCGTAGGCGACAATGGCGCGATAGTCGTTGCCCCGACTGCCCTGGGTGACCTCGTCGCTCTCCGGCGGCGTTATGCCCAGCATTTCGAGCGGGACCAGCACCTTGGAGTGCTTGTCGAACTTGTGCTTGTCCAGTATGTAATTGTTGTACTTGGGAAAACTGATGACCGGCTTCTGTTTGGCCGAGTGCTGCAGGAATCCGCTCGTGTCCGGCAGGACCACACTCTCCGTGGTGAACGCGTTCGGCTTGAGGTACTTGGTCTTGTGGTACTCGCTGAGCTGTTCCGGCTCGTAGCCGAACAGCGACTCGGTGGTGACAATGTCCAGGCCCAGCACCATGTTGCGCTGCACGATCTCGAAGGGGTTCGTGTAGGTGTCGTGCTGGGAGCGGGCCAGGACGACCATGTACTTGTTGAACGCATCGACGAGATCGTCGGGTCCGCGCTGAATCAGCTCCGTGGCGCGCTTCCATTCGGCGTCGTATTTGCGATCCAGGATTACACTGGCCGCATCGACCAGGTTCTTGATATAGTACTTGTCCTGGCTGTGCGTCAAGTTGAGGCCGCTCTGCATCAGCTCATAGTTGATCAGCTCCTGGAGGATGCCCTCGGTGACCAGGAGATCGGCGCCGTAGAGGCGATCGTGCGAGAACTTCAGCTCATCGGACAGATAGTCCATGTCCAGCTCATGCGACCAGACGGCGCCGCCCGCGTTCAGAAGGAACGAGGATTCCATTTTGTAGCGTCTGTTGTGCTTCGGCGCCGGCGGCTTGCTCACCGCACTGCGGTCCACAGCCTCGCAAGCGTGCTGCAGCTGCTCGGCCATTTTGATGGCCACAAACGAGTTGAGCTCCAGCTCCAGTTTCTCCAGCTGCGACAGCTGGCGGCGCAGCTCCACAAACGGCTCCGAGGTGCAGTTGTACATGTCCGGCGTTGTCCAGCTGCCCGTTTGGCTGTCGCAGCTGCGCTGACCTTTGCCCCGCGCCGGCAGCGGACAGTTCTCGACGGTGACGCTGCCCAGCGGCGTGCGCGGCCACCAAATGCCCGCGGCAAACGAACGCGGACAGGCATCGTAGACGACCTCACAGCCGTTGAGGGTCACCTCCGCATACGGGTTCGAGCAGGAGTCACAGCGACGTCCGATGACGCCCTCGCGGCACTCGCACTGACCCGTCAAACGGTTGCAGGCGCTGTTGAAGCTGCCAATTGAGTAGCAATCGCAGGCCAGGCAGGCGGTCTCGTTGGGCGGCTGGTAGTGGTTCGTCTTGCAGTAGCACTGGCCCGTCGTCTTGTTGCAGTCCGGATGGTAGCCCTGCTTGATGTCGCACCTGCACGGCCCGCACACCCGCTCGCCCCACCAGCCGCCCGGACAGGGCTGCTGCAGCGTGCGCTCGCAGTACTCGCCGTGCTGCTGGCTGCTGTTGCACTCGCAGCTGTAGCCGCGCGGCAGGGTCGCGTTGGCGCGACAGACGCCCGCCGCGCACGGCTGCACCGTGCAGATGGGCGCACACTCGGCGCCCACGTAGCCCGTGGCGCACTCGCAGGTGGCGCGGTCCCAGCTGCTGGCGCAGCTCGCGTGCGCCGGACAGCTGCTGGGGCACTGGGCACGTGACTCGCAGCCATCCTCGACGTTCTCGCGTATCGTGGGACGCGAGAGCACCGCCTGGCTCGCCCCGATTCGGACGTCCTGCATGCAGCCCTCGAAGGGCACCGCATCCGGGACGGCGCCGATAGTGCCATCGACGCTGCCCATTACGATTTTGCCGACATAGAGACCCTGCACCTTCTGTGACATGGGCACGGAGCCCGTGCGCTGGCCGTAATCCACGGAGAACTGAATCTCGGAGCCCTGCAGCCACTTGATCTCGACGCGATGCCACTCCCCATCCGAGAGATAGGCGCCGGCCAAAAACATCGGCTCGTTGTCGTAGATGTAGTAGAGGACGCCGTGCTTCAGGCAGATCACCGCCGAGCTGTTCTGGCCAATCTGTATCTGCATGAGGAACGCGTCCTCCTGGCGCGTGCGCAGCGAGAAGGACGTCAGCCAGGGCAGCTGGATGGGACGCAGCAACGGATTGAAGCTGAGGCTGCCGTCGCCGGAGAAGCGCCAGGGTGCGGGTATATTGTCCTGGCAGTTGTTGCCCGCATAGCCCTCGGGACAGTCGCAGGTGTAGGTGCTCCAGCCCTCGCGACAGGTGCCGCCATTGAAGCAGGGCACCGAGGCGCACAGCGGCGACTTTTGCGGACAGCCGGAGATAGTGCCATTGTCGGCCACATACGAATTGAGATCCACGTAGCGCTCATCGATGCGCAGATCCGAGATGCAGCCGACAAAGTCCCGATTCGCCACCGGAAAGTGGGCGGGAATGCGGGGCAAGCCGCCCACCTGCAGCGGTCCGGTCAGATCCAGGAAACGGTGACAGGTCTCGGTGAGCAGGGCGCAGCGTTTGTCCAGCCGAAGAGTCGTCTGATTGGCGCAGTTCCACGGAGCGCCCAGCTGCCCGGAGAGGGCGATGGCCGTGTCGCACTTGTCCAGCACCAGGGTCACGGTGCGATTGAAGTAGATGATCTCCACCTCGTGCCAATTGCCGTCGGACACTTTGCTCGGCTGGACGAGGGAAACGCGCTCGCTGCGATCGCCCAGGGAGAAGGAGAAGCCAATGTGGCCATCGAGCAGTTCCAGTGCGATAAAGTCGTGCAGTTCGTTGTAGCGACCATTGTAGAGCAGCAGCCCGTTGTCCTGGACTGTGGCGAAGCGCAGCTTGAGATTGAAGCGATGCCGCTGCTTGAGGCTCTCGAAGGTCAGGAAGGAGTTGCGCGAGAAAGATCGGGCGCGCAACTCACAGGTGGACGTGTACGGCGGCGGCTGTGAGCTGAGGTAGTTGTTCATGCAGGACAAGCCGCCCTCGCAGGCGTCCGAGTTGCAGGGCCGCATCTTGTTGATGTTCGTCTCGCAGTTGGGACCCGTGTGGGTGTCGGGGCAGACGCAGGTGTAGCCGCCCTCGCGTCGCACACAGCTGCCCCCGTTCTGGCAGGGATCCGAGTAGCAGAGATCCACCTCCGTGTCGCACAGATAGTGCTCCTTGCTGCCTGTAAAGCCCTCGGGGCAGGAGCAGGCAAAGGTGTTCACCGGATAGATGGGCCTGAAGAGCACCGTATCGCTGTGTATAAACTCCGAGGCATTGCCGAACTTCAGCACGGTGAGGCACTCCTCGAAATTGAGGCAGGGTTCGCGCACGCACAGATTGTCGTCGAAGGGCAGCACCTCCACGGTGGCCAGGCGGGCGAGAATCGCGCGATTGAGATAGACCCGTTCCTGCAGATACTGCGGCGTGTAGAACTCCTCGTGGGAGACATCCGGTCGCTTGGCGGAGAAGCTAACGTTGAGTATGCGCGAGGTGACGTCCGTGTCGTCCTGTATGCTGAAGATGAAGATGCTCTCCTTGGGACAGGGTATTATGGCAGCCAGGCCGTCCAGAAAGAAGTTGAGCAGCGGCGACAGAAATGCCTCCTCGGTCATCTCATTAAGGCGCACAGTCACCGAATTAAAGAGCATATCCTCCGTGATCAGGCGCACGGATAACTGCATGATGGCCTTGGCCTCGTTGATGCCATCCGAGACGGAAACCTCCATGGTGGCGAACTTGGGCACATTCGTGTTCAGCTGCGGACTGAGTATTAGCCCACCCGAGCTGCTATTCAGACGCAGCAGATTCGCATTGTTGCCGGAGAGGATGCGATAGTTGAGCTTATCGCTGACATCCGCATCGAAGGCGGGAATGCGACCGATCTCGCCGCTGGGAAAATGATCCCTGAAGTTATTGAAGATCACCTGGAAGTCGCGCAGCTCGGGCGCATTGTCGTTCACATCCGTGACCAGAATCTCGATGTGTGCATCATTTCGCAATGGAGGACTCGCGGCACGCACAACCAGTTCGAATCGCTTGCGTGAGGATTCATAGTCCAGTTCTGTCATGGTCAGCAGCTGGGCGCGTTCCGAGCCGGGTCGTGTTACGAGCGAGAAGGCGTTGGAATCGTCGCCTCCAATGATCGAATAGTGCACCACCGCATTAACACCCTCGTCGGGATCGTGGGCGTGTATCTCACCTACCACGGAACCCACTGGCGAATTCTCCGGCACGTAGAGCGTTATCTTGTCGGATGCAAATGTGGGCGGCGAATCGTTGACATCCTCCAGCCGGATTTGCACCTCCACCGTGCTGGACAGCGGCGGTGAGCCCTTGTCCACGGCTATGGCAGTCAGGTGGTAAGTGGCCACGCTCTCCCGATCCAGGCCCTTGTTGGTGCGAATGGTGCCCGACGTGGGATCGATGACAAAGGAGCCATCCTCGACATCGCGATCGCTGAGCAGGTACTTGATGCGCCCGTTGAGTCCAATGTCCGGATCGCTGGCCGAGACCTGTAGCACCGAGGTGCCCACCAGCGCATCTTCCAGAATGGAGGATTGGTACAGCGGATTCTTAAAAGCTGGCGCATTGTCGTTCACGTCCGTAACGCTGATCTCCACATCGGTGGTGTCGCTCAACGATGGATTGCCGCCATCCTTAGCGGTGACCGTCAGCAGATAGCCGTTGGTGGTCTCCCTGTCCAGTGGTGCACTCGTTATGATCGCCCCAGTCTGTGGGTTAATTGTGAATGGATCTGGACTGCTCAGCCCATTGATGCTCTCCTCGTTCAGGGAGTAGGTGATCTGCGCATTGATGCCCACATCGCTGTCGGTGGCAGAGACCACAAGCACAGTGGTGCCCACGGGCGCATCCTCAAACACTGAGGCGCTGTACGGCGCATTCTCGAACATGGGCGCGAAATTGTTGGCATCCGTGATGTTTATATGGACTGAGGCCGTATCGGAGCGTCCGCCAGAGTCCGTCGCGGTAACTGTGAGCAGGAAGCGCTTCTCCTGTTTGTAGTCCAGCGGCTGGGCAATGGTGATTAGGCCGCGCCCATTCTGCGAGGTAATCGCAAAGCGACCGCGGGTATTGCCCGTGCTGATCTCGTAATGCAATCGCGAATCCTCATCCGGATCGGTGGCCGTCACCGTGGTCACTGGCGTGCCCGGCGGCTGATCCTCGCCCACATTGGCCTCGTAGTACTTGGGATTAAAGCTGGGATCGTTGTCGTTCACATCCTGCACGGTGATGACCACCGAAGAGCTGGCCGACTTGGGCGGCACTCCACCATCCTTGGCCACCACCTGAAAGGCGAAACGATTTTGCTCCTCGCGATCCAGCTGCTTGATGGTCTGCACCCAGCCGGTCCGGGGATCAACGGCCAGCGGAAAGTTGTCGTCGCGCTCCGAAATGCTGTAGCTGATCTCCGCATTGGCGCCCTCGTCCGAATCGTAGGCCTGCACCCGGATGATGTTGTAGCCCACGGGCACATTCTCCAGCACGCTCTCCTGGAACTGTGAGGTGTAGAAGCGCGGCGCATTGTCGTTGGCATCGATCACGTTCACCAGCAGCTGGGTGGTGTTGCTGCGCGACGGACTGCCTCCATCCTGGGCGCGTATCACCAGGCGATAGCTCCTCACGCTCTCGTAGTCGAGTGGCTTGACGAGAGTCACATCGCCGCTCATCGAATCGATGGAGAACTGGGACTGGGTGTTGCCGCCAATGATGGCATAGCGTATGGCCGCATTGTTGCCCTGATCGGCGTCTGTGGCGCGTATGTGGGCCACATTGTTGTCGTCGCCCCACTGATCCTCCGGCACCTGAACGGTGTAGGTGCGTTCGCTGAACTGCGGATAGTTGTCATTGTCATCAAGGATCTTTACCAGCACACTGGCCGTCGCCGTTTTGCGCTCACTCTGCGCGGCGGCCATGTCCGAGGCGGTCACCAGCAGGTGGTAGCTGTCCGAGGTCTCGCGATCGAGGTTGCTGCGCGTCGAGATGACGCCCGAGCGCGTGTCGATGCGAAAGATGGGCAGCTCCTGATCCTGTGCGCTGCCCGAGCCATCTATTGAATAAGCAGAGAGATAGATTAGATGAGGGTTATGTGCAGGGAAAGGGTCGATTCGGATAGGGTTACTCACCTGTGACAGCCTCAATGCCATACTCAATCTCTGAATTCTTGCCAATGTCCTGATCCGTCGCTCGCAAGGTGATCACAGTGGAGCCCACTGTGGCGCCCTCCCGAATGCTCGCCTCGAACTGCTCCGCCTCGAAGGTCGGACTGTGGTCATTGCAGTCCAGGACATTCACCTGTAAGGTGGTGGTGCCGCTGCGCGGTGGGAAACTGTCATCGGTGGCCACCACGCGAAAGTAGTGCACGTCCATGAGCTCGCGATCCAAACTGGCCGAGGTGGTGACCACGCCCGAGCGCGAGTCCACCTTGAAGAGCGACTGAGAGCGCGAGTCGAGCAGGGAGACCATCGAGTAGACCACCGGCGAATCTTCGGGATCGCGAGCCCGCACCGTGGTGACAGCAGCGCCGGAGGGCTGCTCCTCCAGCACGGAGGCCACGTAGAGCGCCTGCTCGAAGTAGGGCGACTGATTCCGGAGTTCGCGACGCACGCGCTTCGCAATGTCCGTATCGTTGAACTCCTGGTGATGGTAGACGATCTTCAGGCGGTGATCGGAGTCAACGATATCGTTGCGGTTGCAGCGTATGTTGAACGTAATGCTGACCTTCCACATGGACTCGTGTATGCAGACATCGCGACTGGCCACCAGATCCCGGTTCTGATGCTCAATGGCGAAACGTTCGTCGTTCACGTCCAGGAAGTTCACCTTGCAGTGCTGGCAGACGGACTTGGGCAGGAAGGCGCTCAGGTTGTTGATTAACTGCGACTTGCGCAGACAGATCTGGTTCCATTTGTCCGTCGTGTGGATGGCATAGGAGGCATATGTCTCGGACATCCACTGCTTCGCATCGGAGATGCGTCTGTGCAGCGCCGGCTGCAGCTGGAGGGGATCTGTGGCGATGGCGCGACGCTTTCTGCTCAATATGCGATGGCGCATCTCGTTGTCGAAGCTGTTGCCAAAGATGAGATCGCCGGGCCGAAAGTCTGTGCTGTTCTCGCTGTAGGCCAGCTCCAGCTGATTGCCATCGAGGAGCAGCATTTGCGGCGCGCTGCGACGCCGCCGTCGCTTGGAGTAGCCCGTGTTGTCCTCCTCCTCAAAGTGATGCAGGTGATGCAGCTCCTGCTCAATGCGCCGATCCTCGTTGCAGCTGTGGCCCGAGATGAAGATGCGCACTGGCAGGCTGTAGTAGTCAATGGACCTCAAGCGATTCGACGTCGAGTCCACATAGAAGGTGAACAGATTGGGATAGTAGATGCCGTCGCATTTGAGCGACTTTTTCAACTGGATTTGGCCATCCTTGTGGCTGACCGCGACTAGATGATGCACAAAGTTCGCCGACTTGTGGGCATTAATCTTATAATGACGCTCCGAGCCGAGCTTATAGACGGACGCATTAAAGATGACTGCGCCCGGCGGTGTTTGCTCATGCACAATGATTAGATAGCCGGAGATGTGGACGATGTGGGCGGATAGCTGCAGCAGCAGGAGCAGGAGCGGCAGCCATCGCCAAGGACCCGACTTTGTATGCATGGCAACTGCACTTGATTATCCTAATTGTTCTTGTTGTCCAGATGTGTTTCTGTGTGTGTGGGTGTGGTCGTGTCTGTGGGGGCGTGTGTGTGTGTGTGTGTGTGTGGCTTGAAACGGCAAACAAACCACAGCGCAATTAATGCCTCTATTCAATTATCATTGGTGCGCTGCATTGCCTGCGTGGAGTAAGGCGGAAGAAGCAAAGTGAAAGCGAGTTAGCAATTGATTTATATGAACATAAACAAACACAGACACACGCACTCATAAAGACACGCGCTCGTGTAAACCATAAATTAAATCAGCGCTCAAAAATAGGCAAGCATTTTCAACATACGCCCAGCAAATATGACGCATACGGCCCGTTGTCAGGCCGGCAGAGCCCCAGCCGAATCTGTCACAGTTGCTGACAGCTTCAATGTTGTCTTTTGGCTTAATTAAACACGAGTGCGCGAGTACAAAATATGTGTTAACGACTAGTAGATACCCTATATTTTATATTTCATTTTACATCTTTTAAGTTATCTTATCAACTTTGTATTATATTCAGAGTTTTTAATTTTCCAACGCCGGGTGAAGCAATTTAAATTTCTTCGTTCTTCAAAACGTAAAATATTGTTCATTTTTTGTTTGTGCCACAAATAATTATTATTAAATTAATTAAATTAAATAATTAATTAAATATAAAAAAATAATTGGTTTGGATTTCGTTTTTTGATTCGTTTTTCTTTTTTTATTTATTATTTTCAGTCCAGCCAAATTTTCCAAATAGCAACCATTAATTATAAACTATCCTCTTCTTCTTTTAAATAAGAAATACATATTATTTTCTTAACAACTTTCTTATAAAACTCAATAATTTTAACGAGTTTTTAATGCTCTTTGTCATGCCTCAAAAACTTAGACAAATTTTTTCTTAGTCAGAATAAGTTTATTGTGATCAATTTCTTGTCCTCTTTTATACTTACAGAGTATCAAAAAATTGTCAGTTTGCTGTTTGCACGCGCAAATTTATGTCGACAGCTCCGCAGAGGACATAGGCACCAGCGACAGACAGTTTTTAATTTCATTTTGCTGTGCATGTAAAAACAACCAAGTTGAAACACAAAACTTTTCATTTTGTGCTAAAATGAAGCTTGGAAATTTTATTAAACGAATTTTTGTTCCCTCTTATTTTTCGAGCATAATACGGAAACCCCTTTGTCGTTATTCAAAAACTGTAATACAGCTTAATCAGATAACAAGCCAGCACAAAGCAGCCAACGAAATGCCACAATACACATGTGTGTGTGTGTGTGTGCGAATGACCCGGGCATTTCAACCAGCTCAAATGGCCGAATGCCACACAGAGGGCGATTATCGGCAAAGTTTTGTAAATTTAATGAACTTATTGGATGGAGCAGCTCGCTAATTCGTGTTGCCGAGTTCATTTAACAGCTAATTAGCACAGAAAATCTACATTCGCGCATTGACCAACACTGGTCAAAAGTGCTGCCGAAAGGGGCAGACATGACATGTAATTCCATATGCGAATGCCTGCGTTCGATTTCAATTTTATGCCCCTAATGAGGGTCAGACCGTAATTCCGTGCCACATTTTCCCACGCTGCCTGAATGCAAAATGATGCAATTCAGTTGCCAAAACTTGGCGAAATTTTCTGCATGCCCATAAAAGGAGGCTTGGCCACCAGACCACGCCGCCCACTCCCCCCTGGTTCTCGGTGGGCGTTCGTTAAGCGCTCTTTTAATTGCAGTGTTAACATGTTTAATTAAAATTTCAGCTTGAGCGCGCAGCGCGCGCTATGAAAAATGCAAAGCCGAGACGTCTGCCAGACATGAGGTGCGCTTTTTGTTGTTTTTTTTTTTTTTTTTTTTTTTTTTTTTTGTGCATAGTGCATGGGGTGTGGGGTGTGGTGTGTGGTGTGTGGTGTACGTGTGGCAGCTGCAGCCACGATTGGCAGTCAACGAGCGTGTGCCCAGCTAAATGCGAACTCTTTTCATGCTACGTCAAGCTTGAAACAACAAAATATAAAAACTGCAATGCGACGCCGAAAGTCAACAACATGAAATTATTAAATTTTCACACGCTGACGACAACAACAATAAAAGGCAAAAAACTGTTTTAACTAACTTTGATAAGCCGAAGGTTATGTACCCTAAATCGAATTAACAAAGTTTTGTGATCTCAATAATTATAAGCTGGGGTTAAGCTGAAATGAGAACAGAGACATTTGACACTGAGTGCGAGCTGTGAAGAAATGAGAGAAACCTGGAGAAATATAAATTGACATATGGACAAAAAACTAAAGATACTAAAATTTAGAATACATTTAACTAATGAATCAAAACCCGTGTTAGATAAAAAAAATTATGAAAAAAATGTTGTAATTTCAAACTATTTTATAAAATACATTTGTTATCAATCACTAAAATATCAGCCAAAGTTACATTAAGTTGGATTTCACAATATAAAATACATATTAATTAATGATTAAAAAATGTTAATAATTATAAAAAATATACATAATAAAATTTATGGCTTTGTTTTAAAGACGATCCAACAACGATAATAATATAAATAAGGAAAAGGAACTATAACATCCAATATAATATTGTAGTTAATACTAATAGAAATAAAGCTGATACACATGCATTGCGGCCGTAATGAATAAATACCCTGCAGAATTAAGAAATCACCGACATGTGTCTGATGCGGCCAGGTGTGAAAATGTTAAGGAGGCGCCGCTTGGAAATGCCGCGGGCATTGCGTTTAGTTGATGTTTTTTTCTTGTTGTTGTCTTATACCGAGTGTGCAGTATTTTTTGAGGGAGAGAGCGAGAGAATTTTATCGCAGCTGCTGCAAAACTAATTAATGTTTCATACGGAACATGGCGTGCGGAATAGTGTGTGGCTGGAGTGTATGCCAGTGTTGCAAAATGGTGTTGAGTTTTCGACATAAATTACAATTTGAAACAGGGCTCCCAATTTGGCAATTTGGATGCATAAGGAATGAGCGCAACTGACGCAGCACTAATTAACAATGCGCCAAGACGAAGTGCTCGGCAATTACTAGTTGCCCCAAAATATATTCAGAGAGGAACCTTCGGCACTTGTAATTCGATGTGATGTGGTAGAGATGATGTATGGCTTCCTCTTAGCCCAAAATGGCGTCATTTGGGCTGCATGCGAAAACCTATCAACACACACCCAAGACTCTCACACCCCATCCAAAAGGGCTGTCAAATTCAGGAAGCCAGCCAAATTGTAACATGTAACACACACCAGCTGTATGTTTATTTCCAGGTGTAAGTGTGGGTGTAGCATTCAAAAGGGTTGCAAGTGCTACCGCCATAAACTTGCGAAATTTACGAGACAGTGGGAAACTTTTTAAGTAGCGACATCTTAGCGCCACCTGAAATATTATACACCCAACGCCACCTCCCAACACACAGAAAACAGCCCAAAATGCCTCCGGGCGCAATGAGCCTGTCTTTTCAACTTTTTTCCCAGCAACTGATAAAATTTCAACGCACTTCAAGTAAAAATGCAAAGCAAACAGCGAAAAGAAACCAAAAATAAAACAAAGCAAAGTCAACGTTAAGCTTGATACAAATTTAATAAATAGCTAGCCAGCTAAGTGGGCGCGGGGAGGGGAGGAGGCTGTCAGCTTGCTTTGTCTCCGAGCGTAGCTAATGAGCGCTGAACTTTTCTATATATACATTCATATATATATATATAGAAAGCGAGAGCATTTTTGTAAATTTCTTTTTTTATTTTATGTAATTTGAGGCAGCTTAGAGACAGGACAGCAGGAGTCAGGATTTTTGAAATTTGTTTTGTTTTAGCGGTGAGGTGGAAAGGAGACAAGAGATTCCGAAGAGGAGGGGAGCCTGCTTGTTCAAACTCATGAAAATTGATCAACATTAGGCGTCTCATTATTGTCACTTGGGCCATTTGCTTTAATGACTTTGTTGCTGTCATTGTTGTTTTAATTAGCTTGAAGCGACCAAAAGTTGCCAGAGCTTAAATATAATTGGTAATTGCAGTCAATGCAAATACTCACACACACACGCACGCGTATATCAATTAGGTGTGTGCCCAAGGCGTGACTTGCTTATAACATAATACGAAATAAACACGACTTATGACAATAAAAATATACGAGCAAGCAGCATTAGCCTTTGAATGTTATAGATTAAGAACACTTGAAAAAATAAGCCGAATATACTCTAACTCACAGCAAGAGATGTCATAGCAGCAATCTGATTAACTAATTATATGTCATTGAGATCAAAATCATATTTAAAGAAACTAGTTTTTGTTATCTTTAGTATTGCTGTTTCCCATAATTATTGATTAATAATATATTCACATAAATATGATGCCTCGTGACAAACTTAAAATCGTACAAGCATGGTTATGATAAAAAAAAAACTCCAAATAATTTTCACTCTGTCAACAGACAATTAATTTGAAGCATACTTTTTGGGGCGTGACACATGTTTAACTTAATTTCCATAAATTTAGCTAATTTGCTGGCTCATAAATGTGTGTTTGTTTCCCTTATTTTTGGGGATTGGCGTGTTTCAGAACTGCTAACAAACATGAAATGCAATAAAATTCGTCTGGCAGGTTTGCGTGCCGGAAATGCGATTCCGGTCTAGACACAATAAGGGAAAATAAGAAAATAACCAAATGATATTAGAGGCAGAACAACAATAAGAATAACAACACCTGCAGACAGCATTTTACTGCATTAACAGCGCATTAGTAAAGAATACGAGCGTGAGAGCAATAGAATTAGAGTTAAGGATAACGTTGCGTATACGAAATACTTGGTTTGTCTCCAGCTGCGGTCGTGCACTCTCTGGCGTGTAGTCCCCTGAGGGGCATGTGTGCAGTCAACTGCACATATATATATCTGTGTGTACACACGCACACACACACAGACGCCCACGTACACACGCTCAAGCCCTTTTTAGTTGCGGCAACTTGAGTGCTCGCTGCCACAGTCTATTAAATACCAAAGGTGTGCGCGTGTGTGTGTGTGTGTACGGGTGTGTATGTGTGGGTATGTGTGGGTATGTTTTGGGACATGCCCAACACTTTGCAGCAAATTAATTTGAGCTTTTAGCTCGTAAGGCAGCTCAGCGTAAATAACAATTAATGCGGTATTAAAGCTGAATTATTACGTATACGCACCGCCAGCATATAAATATATAACATTTATTGATGTAAGCAACAGGAAACGGTGCCAAGGCAGCGGAAATAGCAGCCACAGCAGAAGATGCGCCGGAGGAAGAAGCAACAGTACAACATGATACAACAACAACGATAGCAATAGGGAAACTTTACTCTACTTTTGTTGGACATGCAGCAAGGAAAAGCGCTGCGAGCGCAACAAAAGAAATGCCAACGAGCACAGCTCGCAATAACAACAACAGCAGCAACAACAGCAGCAACAACAGCAACAACAACATCAACAACAAGAGTAAATGGAGTCTCGAACTCTTCACCCTGCTCTTGCCTTCATCCCCGGCGGATAGCAATGCAATTGAGTTTAAGCGGCAACAATTCCGTTCTTTCCTTACTGCTTGTTTGCATAGAATTGTGCATAGAAATCAGTCGAAAACACTTGCATCGTATATGCATCTGCAATAGGGCATGCCGCCCACTGCCACCCAACTAGACGTGCAACATGGTGCACAAATTAAAAATGTGCCAGTGGCGTGACAAATATAATAGAAACTACAACCAGGCGGAGCGGAGCAAAGAACTGAGAGTTTGTAAAACTAAACCTGACAAGGTTCTTCTCCCCCTTTTTTCCATGTTAATAAATCTGACAGAGTGTCAGTCATTGGCGCAAGTTCCCTCACTCTTTAAATTGCTTGTCATATATTGCAATATATGACAAAAAAGTTTATGCGAAAATAGTGTTAAGAGCTTTATTTGTTATTTTTAAGTGTTTCGAGTGAGCTCAATTGTATTTAGCGAGCTTGCACTAACTAACATAACTTCAAGTAAGCTAGCAGTTAAAAAATATTTTTTTGGATAATTTTTTAATGTTTTAAAGGCTCTTTATTTAAGAGTAAAGTGAATTTAATTTCATTTATTTGTTTTTGTAAGTCCATAAAGAGATTATAAGCGAATAATGTTTTTTAATAGCAACTAAAAGCCTTACAGGCCAAAAAACTGACTTTACCCAATGTTAAATAAAAATATGCCATATAATACATTTTATAGCTCCCAAGCATATTTACTATATACAATATACATATATACACATAAAAATTTTACTTTAAAGCTATGACGCTCAGGCTTCGCAATGCAAAATTTATAGCCCTGCTTAGACTTTCGAGTACTAGGCAATAGACAAGAAATAGCAGCAGCATGTTGCTGCCCCCAAGCAGCCATATATTATAACTGTGTATGAAGTATATTTAGTATACATTTAAATTTAAATGCAAATCAAAGAACAGTCAGGCAGCAGCCACAGGCAGCCGCATCTCCATTAACCACGTTTCAACTACACTGGCAGAAAAAAAAAGAAAATAAATTTGAGCTTTTAGGAATTGCCAGTTGAACACTTCATTAGTGGCTGTTGGCAATTGGCGCGTATCGTGGAATTTATTTGCCACTGTCAGCCGCCTGACATTTTCCATTTAATTGCGCTATGCGCTGCAATGCTGCTATCTGGAAAAGCCAAAGAAAAACCGAAGCCAAAAGTTTTCCGGCTTTGCCTTGACACAAAATCAATAAACGACGGCGTTAGCAATTAATGTGCCACAATTTCAAGGAATATGTTTGAAAAAAAAAGAAAAGAAAAGAAAGTGCACAAAACTCCCAAAAGTCTAGAACTCGAAAACTTTTCAATTGCTAACAATGCTATAAATTTGCAAGGATTGAGTTGGAAAATGAAGCTACATTTCAGCTAAGCCCTCAGGGCTGTTAAATGTTCCAGCAATAGTTGATTCAGTGGCGAGCGCTGAAAAGTATGCTATAAAAATGCTAACCCAGTGGCAACAAAGGCCACAAAGCCGACAGAATGACCACCAGAATGCATGAGTATCTGTATCTGTGTCTGTGTCTGTAACAACGTGTATCTTGCAGCTGCAACTATCTGAGCCCTCGAGTTAATTGAAATGCAGCCGTGCGCTTTGTTAAATCTCAAATGATAAACACTGCCAGCGGTTATAGATCAAAGCAGCAGGCGGCAGAGGGTAAGCTGGTGAGGGGGGAGCGTGTGTTTGAGTAAACATGCAGCCCACACTCGACTCGTTTTGTGGCTGCGTGGCTGCGTCGCATTGTTTGAAATTAAGTTTTGTGACAGCAAAGGCACTTGCAACATATGGCAACGCTTAATCAACAGAACAATGGCTGACGGAAATGTTTTGCCACTGGCTGTGCTGGTGTCTCTGGCGCTGACAAGACGCCACTTGTGCCACAAAGCTGCGTGCAGCATAGCTCTAACTGAAGCGTAACTAAACCCCAGCCACTTCTCAGATACAAGACACTTTTACTTATATACACAGTGCCAGCTAGTTGTATACTGTGTATATGGGTCGCTTAGTGAAGCGCAAATCCCATTGAATTTATTTAATTTATAGTTCCAATGCTAATGTTAATTCTAGCTTAATGCCATTCAACAGTTTTATGGCAAATTTATGCAGCAACAACAGCAGCAGTATGAAATAATGCCAGCTGGAGAGAGAAGTTGGTTTAAAGTTCCACATTAATCTCTATAAACTCGAAAGCGATTTAAATAAATTGGCTGTGCGGCAAACAAGCCACAAGGCGTGGCACAATTGCCACTCAAGACGATACCAACTAAATAGCCGAGTTAAAACCAGAACTATAGCTGTAGTTACGTTAAATCTAGCCATATATATACTATATGTGTGGCAGTATATTTAAGAGTTCGCTAAAGCCATCAATTAATTAAAAGCATTTCAATGCACATGCATCGTCAATGCTGACAATAAGTGCTATCAGCTTTGCTAATGACTCACAGCAAAGCAACAAACACCAGTGTGCATTTTATAGTAGCCATTGATAGACGGGAAGATACCCACTAAATTATTTATACATGCAAATTAACAAATGTAATTTGACATTGTTGAATATTGTTTTAAAGCGGTTTTCTGAATTTAGATTATTAAATAATTATATTTAAATAACTAAAAACAAGTTGAATTTATATAGAACAATTGATACCCTATTTTGAACATTTCTTTCCCATAGGGTATCAGAGCATAACAAACAGTGCAGAGAAAAGGCGGCAAATGCGATTTAAGCTGCTGCTGTTGTTGTTGCCTTTGCCGCTTTCTGCTGCTACATACGAGTGTCTGTCAAGTAAAAGTGGAACAACAGCAGCTCCAATGACAGCGAAACAATGGCATCCATTATCGATAATGGAATGGGAAGGTAGCTGACTGGCTTTGGCATAGCAACAGGCGTGGACAACAGTCCAAAGTGTGAAGACAACGGGGCGTATGGGCAACGTAATCCACTTATTTACTACTGAAAGTGGCCGTTGGCATCAGAAGTTGACGAATTACGAGTTTTACTTACCTTTTAGCGGAATTACAGCAGTTATCGGGTTCGCATTCATTCTTTAGAGAGCACATATTGAAGCTGCAAAGAAAAAACAACAAATCAGTTAGAAAATATTATATTATCTAACATTGATATCAGTTCAACAACCAGCCTAGGCAACATCTAATTAGCAGCAACAGATCAAATTGCATTTTTAAATAACAGCAGAAAGAGTGTTCTCTAATTAGTATCAGCAGCTACTAATTAGATATCCAAACTGTGATTAGAACCAACATAAAACTAAGTAAACTCACAATACCTAAACTTTTGCTTACATTTTTAAACTTTCGTTATGAGCTAGAAACTGCAAAACAAAATATTTAAAAAAAAAATAAACAAAACCCAAAAAATTTCAGCTTTTATGTCGTATGTCAAAGGCTTAGCTGGAAAATTAACTTTTGGGCAGATCAACTATGACAAAATATGTGTGTGTGTTATATGTGCTAAGATTACCTGCTAAACTTTTAGATGCCCTGTTTTTATACAAATAAGGAGAGCAAATTAAATTCAATTTAATAATCTGCATTAATCTGGACAGAAGAAAAAGTATTAAGAAGTTAGTTGCTTCACTTTTAAGAAGCAAGAAAAGTAAAAGCAAAAAATACAAATTTGTAAAGAAACATTTTCTTTGAACTTCTGAACATGGGCAAATAAGATATTATGCTCGTAAGTAACTTAAAGGTTTTTAATCAACATAAAAAATTAACAATTCCATTAGAGCATGTACAATTTAAATAAGACAATTTCTTATAAAAAACAAGTAAACGTCAAAGTTGGGTTGAAAACGGGAAAATGTCATGAGCGCGACCTAAAATTGTAGGAGACATAATATACCCCTTGATAGTCGTTGGCTGAGAGGTAGTACTTGATTACACGAAAAGTTGCAGGCATAAATAAGCGCACAGCTGGCATATGAATTGCTAAAACAGTAAAGATAGCAACCACATTAGACAACTTTATGTGGGTGCATGTGTGAGAGTGTTTTTGTGAGTGTGAGTGTGTGTGTGTGTGCGTGTGTGTGCGCGTGTGTGTGGCAGTTATAAGTTAGAGCTTGTAGTGCATACTTCTGTGAGCTGAGGCAAAGTAACACAAACTCTTTCGGTCGTTAATAATGCGAGTGGCTGCTACTTAAGCGGGTGTGTGAATTCATGAGAGTATGTGTATGTGTATGTGTGTGTGTGCGTGTGTGTGTGCGTCGAGTTTAAAGTGTAGATCAGTTGACAGTTGACAGTTGACAGTGCAGCTGATGCTGCTGCTACTGGTGGTAATCAGCATTGACAGTTGTTGGAAGTTTCTCAAGGTAATGTCGAGCTGTTTATGATAGCTACTCATCTGCTCCCCAGGTTCGTACCCACTGTTACAGTGATACCTGCAACTAGTTAAAGATACAGATTCAGCGCTGAGGTGTGGCTTAAATTTGTTTTTTTGCGGCTCAACGCAGCGCGCTAGCAATCAGCATTAAGCAGGGCGCTGACAGCAACTTAATCAGCATTAAGTGCAAAGAGACGCTCAGCGAGCGTTGCCAGACACTCAAAAAGGATAAAGCATACTGGCTACTGGCTGTAGGGGCATTTGTGGGCCGCAAGGATATATGCAACAGCGAAGCCCGCAGGCAGCACAATGGATTTTTATTGTTTGCCACAGCTCTTGAGTCGAAACAAATTGCAAAAGTAAATAAAACAAAAGGCGCGGCAACAGGCTGGCAACAGAAAAAACAACGACAAAAGGGGGCATGTCAGATGCGGGAGGAGCGCAGTGGGGGTAGGGAGGGACAAGGTGTCTGCTTGTACGTGGCAAAGCGTCCACAAAGGACATAATGAATACGCTTAACTTTTAAGTCACGCTGCGAGATAACTTTCCCAGAAATAATGGCGCGAATAATGATGCTGACAAACAGCAGCAACAGCCACAGCCGCAGCAACAACAAAGGCAACAACAAAGGCAACACAAGGTTTGAAAACAAAAGGCAAGCCACACAGCGCGATAGATACGCGGATCCTGAATATAAAGCAGCTCAGCCCACAGCTATGTGGGTGTGCAATTGTGCAACTGTATGCGTATGTGTGTGTGTGTGTGTGTGTTTGTGTTGCCATTAATGTGGATTCAGACTCATTAAAGTGTCAATATGAGTTTCGATGCAATGAATCAATAAAAGAAAAACCAAAAAGGAAAGAAAAGATTATTTTCGGGCTAACAAAAAAAACAGATGAAAATTATAATATGTAAACGCAAGATAAGAATATATATGTTTAAGGGCAAAACATAGTTTTTATAGAAATATATTGAATAATATATTGGAAAAGAAGAGTTTCTAAAGTCCCAACTGTTGCCCATATATCCAATGAATACATCATAAAGAAGGCTCTTCCTTATTAAGAATATATACAATTTATGGAGTCTACCTGATAATAAAATGGGACAAAACCATGGTACACTTGAAAAAGAATGAAAAAGTAAAAATATCTTGCTAAACTCAACTAAACGTTCCAATCAAGATATGTAAACTGTCGCATATCAAAAATATCTACTTCAAAAGGGCAATGTACTTTAAAAGTGTTATGGAAGAGGTTAGTGGGGTGAGTAGGAGAACAGGACCGATTGGGGTATGTGTTCAAAAACTCATTAAAGCGTTACGCGCTGTTGCAGCAAATGAATCATCATTGGGCAAATACACACAGTAACCAATCAAACAGTCATACAGACACACACACACGCACCCATACACACACTGCCTGTCAAGGCAATGTTAACGCCCAAACATTTTTGTATGTATGCGAAATTTATTCGCGTTTTGTGTTTTTGGCAAATGCAATCATTTTGTTACGTGGTTTCATTTCATATAATCCCACACACATACATCCAGCAGAGCACCCCAAAGTCAATATCCTGCAAAAAGTTCGTTTATAGATGCCACACACACACATACACATATATGGGCATCATGCAACGTGGCGTATGTGTAACGTGTGTGCAAATATTGTCTCAATTTGGCGCTGGCTCCACACTTGGCTGGTTGGTTTTTGCCAAATTGAGTCGTCGCAGTTTATGCAGATGCTGCAGCCACGAACCAGCTATCCGCTCACTAACCCTACCACCATATACCAAACCGAACCCCCAGCCTTCCGTCGGTTCATTCCTTGAGCTTCAATGTGGAAATAAACAATTTGTATGCGAATTTCGCCTTTGCCATGCAACAGCAGCAGCAGCCCATGAATATGAAAATTTTCCAGTTTCTGCAATTTCTGCATCGACTCCCAGAGTTGTCAGGCAGTTGTCGATAGACATAACACAACACCCCTTTATATACGCCCCCAAACCGTTGTCGACCCCCCCGACAGCCCCTCTCGCCCTACGCTCTATCAGCAACACTTTGTTTCTTTAGACTCAACAAACTGCTAGAAAATTGAATGCAAAATATGGCGATGTTCGATTTAGAGATTTTCCATAAACCAGCTGCACACATAATCTCTTAAAGCCCCCCTCTCCCTGTTCTATTACCCCCTGCGCTTAAGCTATTGCAATTTTGAAGCAAATATAAATATTGGCCCAACCGAAATACATAGCAGCACATCAAGCAGAAATTAAACGCTCATGCAAATTTCATAGATGCTCTCTAGCTGGAATCGAGTTGGCATTCCCAATTCCCAGTTCCCTATCACAGCCACAGCTGACTGACTATAACCCACAACTGTAAATCCGCCATAAGCTGCTTACGCTCCACAAGCTTATGGATAACAACAAGAACAATAGCATCCATATAAATACCTTCACAAGGACAACATTCGTTGCATTCGAAATCATGTGCATATGAATGAAAAGCTGAAAGCATAATTTACGCAACAGCCTTGGCAAATGGAAAATTAATCTTTCAATAATGCAAAAACATCAGCAACAAAGTGGAATAATGCATTTCATAAAATAACATTCGAGACAAATGCTTTTGTTAAGGTTAAAACGTTTGCCTTTGTATAGTAGGAAAATATGTTTTGTATTTGGTCGACATTGTACATTTTCTAACATGTTTTTATAGTTTTCCTTTCCAAGTCAAAAGAAATGTAGAGATGCGAAGAAACACAAATGTTATAAGTTAGAGAGCATAAAAATATTATGCACAAGTATTATAGAAATGAGTTTAGGCACATCCGCACTTCATTGAGGGTAGCTCGACAAGCACATTATTAATGCCAAGCACATTACCCACAATATATTTAAATAAGCATAAGAGGGCACAATTTTGCATTTAATTAATCCACCGAGCATTTGTCCTCGCCATGTTCAAGTTGAACTCTTTGTGCGCTATTCCACATGCCACGCAGAGTACAATCCACTTCAGACATAATCACCAAAGAGGAAGGAGAAGATGGAGCCATGCCAGAAGCGGGCTGGAAACGCAGTTTCTATGGCTGCTGCTGCTATATAGCTGTCAAAGCTCTCTGAGCATTTGTATTAATAGCAGAGCCATTGAGCAGGAGCCACCGCCGCCAGAACCCAAACGCCAAACGCCAGTCAAAGAGGCACTGGCAGAGGCACAGGTAGCACAGGTAGCAGCTCCAGCTCAGGTATTTGGCTGCCTTTTGGCATTTGAAGTGCATGGCAATGTGCATGCGAATGCTTTTGAATCAACTCGTTCAGAGTGCCGCACAGCCCCGCACATCCGCCTCCATCTCCTTCGACCCCTTCATATTGCTTTCGTATGTACAACAGCAGCAGCTAAATAACTGAATCTCTTCATTGAGTGCAACGGGCTTTGCCATTTATTTTGCAATTACTCAACTCGTGTGTGAACATGCAATTATTCGAATTACGTGGGTAGATCAATAAATATGAACAGGTTTACATCGGCGAAACTTAGTATTAGTAAAATTAATATTATATCAAGTCGGAATGTTGCAGTCGGATGTACATAAAAGGGCAATACTCGTTCAAACCATGTAGCCTGACATTATTTGTGCACGTAAAAATGTAGTCAAAATTCAATATTAAAAAAAAAACAATTTTGTACAAAAATGAATATATTTTGAATGCAGAATCAATCTATAGGACAAATCATGATAAAAATGCCTTCAAACGTAAAAATTGGTTCAGTTTTGACAAAGTTATGGGAGTTTGAAATATGGGAGCACTGGCTCCGAGACCTTCACTTGTCAAAATTTTGACATGATTTTTTACCAAAAATTTTATTATCTGAAAATCGGTTTTTATGTTGTTTTTTATGCTAATAATGACAAAAATACAATCGATTAAAAACAGAAATTCGCAATTTTAAATTTTGAAAAAAATTTTTTTTTTTAAATGCTTAAGGGGGGGGGGGGGGTACGTGCTTTTTGATCAAAAAATTGAAAAAAATTATTTTTTAAAAAATGAATATATTTTGAATGCAGAATCAATCTATAGGACAAATCATGACAAAAATGCCTTCAAACGTGAAAATTGGTTCAGTTTTGACGAAGTTAC
>SCDY01001737.1:0-23489 GCA_004143825.1 Drosophila micromelanica
AGATGATCTAAATACATCTGCAATAAGATTATCGTTAATAAAGACAAGATCAAGTGTTCTATCCAGTTGATTCGTTATAGAGCTGATCTGAAATAAAGAGTAAAAAAATAAAGTTTGTACGAACAGATAATTAGGCATATGCAATTCTCTATTTTCGGCGTGTAAAAATATTTGCTAAATGAAAACAATAATCGCTTTCTAATAGTTACAGACCTAAAAAATTTATAGAAAATGTATTTTACATATTTTAATTCATTAGATATATTTATTAAGAATAAGTTTTGATTTCAGAAATAAAATATCAGAAATTCAGAAGTATAAAAAAGGAAGACTGATAATAGTCAACATAATTTTATTTAACAATATTTTCCGACTATAATTATAACAGTTTTGCATATTTTGCAAAATTTTTTTACCTTTAAATTTTATATTTTTTGTAACCCACCTCATGAGCAGCTTATAGTCTTGGAAACCGGAACGAAATCGCTGATTTGTCTGAATGTAGGTGGATATCGGATGAAATCCCAGGCGCGACATACGCATACCAAACAAGTGCATGTGCCCGCCCACGTAGCACAGTGTCAGTGGTGTAAAAATGTCGTTTGTCAAAAGCTGCCAACATTCGGCCAGGATATTCAGTGGCAGATCTAGGATATCGTGCGACAATAAAAGCACGTGGATGTTGGCAAAATTTATATAAATGCAGCCGGTAATCCGTTTCACATTACGCTGCAGAGTCTCCTCTGCGTTCTGGACACAATCATCCAGTTGAACTAGCAGTGCTTCAATCTCCTCCATTTGGGACAGGTGCCATATGTGCACGATGTGCTTTAAGCTGCCCGCAGCGCGAGTAAGAAGGCTCTTGAATAGCTTGGCCTGCAGCTGCATATGCATTGGAAACATAAACGTTAGCAGCAGATGCCCCAAGACCACACAGACATAAACCGCACGTGACCTGGCGCCAAAGAGCATCGGAGCCAACACTCGCAGGCAGAACCACAATGGCAAATAGGTCCGTCTGCTGTCGATTGCCATCGTGCGACACGTCCAACAACTGAGTGCGTTGTTCGCGTGGCAGCTTTTATAGACTGTCCGCTAAGTGGCATTTAAATGCTGCCAATGCAGTTTTCATTAATGCCACTAATGGCGCCAATTTCAACCAAATGAATATGCAAATCGGACCAGCTAATGAGATAGGCCGTAGGCATAGACTACATTCGAAATATTTTCCAGATCCAATTCCGCTTTATAAGCAAACAACATTTTCAGATGCTTAAGGCAGTTCAACAGTTCTTGAAACAACAGTTCTTGCGCGATAAAATTCTTATGAAAAAGCATTTAAATTTAATTAAATATTGGATCGAGGTGCTGAGAAGATGAATGTATAATAAATATACATAAAATGTTCTTAAGTGTACTTAATTTGTGAAATGCTTTTTGTTTTAAAAATATTTTTAGTTAAACGTGTGCAATACTTTTAATGTGTTTTTGAACACATTATGATCGAATAAAAAAGATACAATTTCAGCATATTTAACCTAGTATCTTAAGTAAGTAAAAGTTGAAGTTCACTGAAAAACAATAAATAAATATGTTGTAAAATTCAAATTGTAATTTTGCAAGCAACTTCTGAATTCTACTTAATGACCGGTCACTGTAGCCGGCGTTCTTCTTCCTGAGCAGCAAGGACCCCAGCTAATTCAAATTCAAAACTCATTAAGTTGGCGACAGCTGTCCGAAACAGCAGTTAAAGTTCAGTGCACTGAATAATTCATATACTTAACCATTATGGGTGTTAATCACTTGAGTCGGCATCCATTTCAACTTGATAAACGATCGACCATAAAAACGAATTAATTTAATTCACCAACTAACTCTTAAAGTATGACCATTTAGTTTTGCTAATTATAATTATTGTTTTTTTTTAATAAATTAAAGTTGCTGCAACAATGTGATGCAGACTACGTGGTCTCCTTTTGGCTTGACGGCAACCCACGCAAGTGAAAACCAAATGATGCCAGCGCATTTTACGCTTACTTTGCGTTGGCTCTGTGCAGCCAAACTTTGCCAACAGCCAAATATCCCTCTTTGCCTTGCCCAAACACACTTTTTTGTTGGGGAATTTTGACAGTTTTGCTGTTGGCTTTCAGTCAAAACATTCAGACAAAAGTTCACAACAAGCATCTCACGCTCCGTAAACGCAATGCCAAAATGCGCAAACCGTGACAAAAGCAAATACAAAAGTACAAAAATGATTAAGGTTGACAAAACAAGCATAAAAAACCAAAAAAAACCATACCCTAAAATCAGTTAAAAATATAAAGAGATAATCAAGTATCAATTAAAAGATAAAGAAAAGATCAGCTGCTTATGATATTGGGGTACATGATTGTATATATATATATATCTATATATATATATATCTATATATATGCCTATATAGTAAATATATGTTTATTACAAAAAAAAAACAAACAATTTTTTTTCTTTTAAGCTTTGAGATAAACTGTATTCAGACAGAAGCAGCAAGAACAGAAGCGGCCGCAAACTTTTCGCTGCAAAGTTTTTTTTCGAGTCGGTTTGTTGTTTGTGGTTTCCGGCAAAAATAAAAAAAGTTTCGGGGCAGAAAGTTATTTGATTTGGAATTTGGAACTTTTTGTATACAAAGCCTGTTGTATATGTTATATTTACACTAAATTAATGAAAATCAAAATTGTGTGCAAAATGTAATTTAATTTTTTGTTCCTCTGCGTCACCGTGCAAGTTACGCGTGGCCGACGACATTAACTTGGCAACAACAACAAAGCAGCACGAATAACATTTTATCAGACAACTGACAGTTTTCACATTTATCAAATGACAGCTGGAACCAGTTCGGAGCCGGAGTCAAAAGCACATCTGCGAGATTGCACCCGCAAACTCTCAGCTAGCTGTTAGAGCGATAAGCAAGTTTGCAATTTCAACTTGTCGTCTCGTTTGAATTGTAATTTATACACATTGAATTTTGCTCAATTCTCTTTGGGCAGCCTCTCTCTCACTCTCTTTGTAGCTGTTTAATATCAAGCGTCTATTTTGTTGCTCTTTAAATCACCATTTGCACTGAAATCGAACTAATTTCGCTTCTCGACAAATGCTAAACATCACAAACATTGCGCTAAGGTAAACAACAAAAAATTTCATTAGAACTGTGCATTTTTATTTACACCCTTGAACACGAAGTTCTCCACCCACCTACGCATTCTAGATTCAGTTTATAAAGCAGCACGAATTTTCAATTTCCGAATTTAATGCTCATAAAATACGCGACGTTTATTGCGTTCAGTGAACAAAGACTTGGGGTTGGGTTTTGACTGATTAAGCTGTTCTATGGTTGAAATCCAAAACATTTCGATTAAACTCAAACCGAAAAAGAAAATAAAATAATAATAATAAAATACACAGCTATAATATTGATCGAAGTCTGCTAGGCGTAATCAAAGGTAATCAGGGGGAAAAAGAGCATCCAAATGTGTACATACATATATGATTTGATATGTAAGATTTTAGCTCTTTGAATATGTTTTAGAATTTTTTTTAGGTGGGAGAACTTATTCACAAAATTTAAATTAAAAGACAACAAAAAAGGGTTGAAAATAAAATTGTATATTGTATATTGTGACTTTTGTTTTAAATTTCGAGATTCTAGTGCTCTCTTTAAACATGTTTGAGCGAGTATTGCGCTATCGGTTACACCCGACTAACTCGTACATACAGGTTTTGTAGCAAGGGCAATCTTATAAATTGGACATTATCAATAAAGGCTAAATAAAACATAATTAAATCAGGAAAATTATATTTTCTGTAGAAAAAACAACTTAGAGTATAATCCACTTAATTTTTTGTTTATGCTTGGGAAGAGCAAAAGGCATCAGGTAATTAATGGTTTATATCTTTATGCCATTGGTTATGTTTTGTTCAACTCATTTCAAACGATTTTTCACTGCGCAAACATTTTCAAGAACAGCGCACAGAAAAACATAAGAAGAAAGAAAAAGAAAAAAACCAAACAGCGTAATTTGTTTTATATATTTTCTTGCCATTTTGCTTCGATAAGACTACTGAGAAAGGCAACGGGAGAAGAGCTGAGGGGGCGAACAGAAATTCTCATGGCTCGCCAGCTGTGCTGTTTATTTAGTCTAGTCCCGGTCTGCATTGAAGCATGTGTGTGTGTGAGGGGTGTGTTGTGTGTGGTCATGCCAGTGGCTAATCGTCTAATTTTATCATGTGGTTATCCGCGTTTAAGTGCTGCCAAGTGTTGAGCGATTTGTGTGGTGCACCTCGACTCGATTCAGACGCGCAGTTGCGGTTTCCCAGTATAAGTAATTACAATTGCTCGTAGTACTAAACCGACATAATCATATATACCGCAGCTAGCATGTAATTCCAATTTGCAAAACTTGTCATTCGCCACTAGCCTAATGGCCGCCCCAACAAATCGCGGCGTACTTCCCTTTTGGCCTTCAAACTTAAGTCGCAGACACTCATTAGCAACAGTTTCAGCAGCGACCCCAAAAATAAAGCCAAAGGCGTAAACAGAATGATAAAAATGCCACTCGTTGGAATGCATAAAATTGCAGTGAAAGCTTAAAAAATCTTTAAAAAATATATAAGTAATATGAGCTCTGGCGCCACAAAATTTGCTATGGATCTGAAAGCTATGCATGTCAAAATTTCTGCACATTTTGGCATGATTTTTGACAAAGAATTTGACCTCAAAATCTGTTTAAATGTTTTTTTTTTTTGTTAAAAGTGACAAGTAGAAACGATTAAAAATATAAATCGCAACTTAAATTTGGAAATTTTTGTAGGAAATGAGAAAGGGGAGACTACAGTATTTTTTTAAAAAAGTATGAAAAATGTCATATTCAAAAATGAACATATTTTGAATGTAGTCTTAATCTAAAGGAGAAATCATGACAATAATGCCACCAATATTAAAAAGTCTGTTTAGTTTTGAAAAAGTTATGTATGCTAATTGTGTTACACAAAATCGATTGAAAATATAAATATGCAAAATATATAAATAAAAAGACATAAAGTCATCACTTTGCAGCACATAAAAGCGATTTGGTGTAAAAGGATGCAAATTAATTGGTTTGAAGTCAGTCTGTAGCAAAGAGGGTGAACGGTCAGCTGTTCTCCGGAAAGCAATGACGGTCATGTGTTCAGCAAATTTGTAACGTAACGTATTACATTACGCATACGCCATGGCTGCCTGAAAGGGATCATGTAGCTAACCATACATATCTGGTATAATAGGTCATAAGGCAATCAATCAAATGCTTCAATGACGCAGTCCGCCTGTTTTCACATTCAATAGACTTGTCCTGTATCAGCTCGGACGGACTCTACGCTATGTTGTGCCCAGCTTGGGCACTGTTTCCGGTTTCAATTTTACATGCACGCAACGCTTGACAGACAACGTTTTGCCAAGTCAGATTGGGCGTGCTGTAGGCGGGTGAAAATATGTCAGCTGTTGTCTGGGTATATCACATTTTAAATAAAGTGCTTTGATATGTTACAAAAATCGATTTATTTCGCTACTTGCTTAAAAAAAATTTTAAAAAAGATTACGCACAGTTTGAGTAACATTTATTAATAGTGATGTTTTTTTAATAAAGAGTATCGGAAACTCTCTATATTAATACTATATATGTATATTTCTGCAATTAATTCCCTTTCTGTCGATGACACACTTGTTCAAACTAGTTTGCATAGAACCGCATTGCCATTAGGTTTTATTACAGATCAACAACTGTTAATATTTCAGTCTTGTATTGAAGGCCACTGACAGTTTTAGTTCTCGGCTCTCTCCTGGTTAACCACATTCTCTCTTTGGTTAACCACAAAATTGTATGGCTCCCAAGCATTGGTGTTGGTTATTAGTCAAACGGCACTTGAATTGGCTGTGGGGCAGTAGCGGTAAACGCTACTTGAACTATAACCTTAACGCCTGTCCGCAAATGCGGTCATTAAGCCGCAAGCAACGAGTTTCTTTACTCGTCCTTGCTTTCTCTCTCTCGCTCTCGCTTTACTTCGCACCAGTCAGCTCAGCCTATAAAATATGAACCAATTGACGTTAAATTGATTGTTAGCTGCTGGTGAGAGACGATGGCTGCTCCTTAACTGCTATTTCTGGCTGCTGCGACAGTGCCTGTGGTCTTCCGTTTGCGCTTTATTAACTACAACAACAACAACAACAACACACACACACACTAACATAAACTGCAGATGCGAGTGTGCAGCATCTACGTGGTAAGGTGGGTGGATCGAGTGGGTGCTTATCGCTCATTTTACACGATGCCAGCTATGTCACAAAATTCCCTACAGCTGACATATTCTGCGTGCCAGCCTAGAATGGTCCTGCCTGGCTGGCTGACTGGCAAGGCTTAGAAGAGCTTGATTATGTCCTATTCGAGCTCTGCTTATCGTAAGTTCAATTGAACTAAGCATTTCTGTAAAGCCGTTTGCTTTAATTATTGTCTTAACTGAGGCCAGACAAAAGGTTCAAGCACGCTCATCAATAGCATTTTGTGCTTTCGCAAAAAAACTATCATTAATTTTTTATACGTACGCCTAGAAATGTACATGCGGGTAAGACCACAGGAATTTAATGTACTGCTAGGTTTTTTTCATTCAGCTGATATCCTTTAATATATGGCGTCAAATAACGCTTGACTTGACTTTGACTTTCTTATTTTAGTTAGTGAAAACTGAATCTGATTTGACCAAATGGGCACAATAATGGCATAAAATATAAATTCCTAACCAATTTCTTTATTAGACGCTTTTAATACAATAAGCCAGTCAAGCTGACCACCATAAAGCCCAGTAGATTCTATGATAAATAGCCAGAAGCAGACTCTTGAACAAGTCTCGCGCCAATGTGTTAACAAAATATTCTAAGACTCTGCGAGGTTCATGTTAACTCTGTCAAAGCTTGTTGACTCTTAAATACAAGATGTTTTTGCACAGATTGACAGCTAATATTTTTATGTCTTTGCTATATATACATTCCATTGCAATGTGTGTAAGTTTTATTTAATTTTATTTTGTATTGTTTAGTTTATTTGATTTATTTTCATTTAATTTTCTCAAAAATAGAAATAATAATGAACAAAATTATACACGAAAAATTGAATGCATTATATATTTTTATTTAGCAGTTAATAAACGTGTTATAAATATTATAATTAGTATAGTTTATTATTGTTATTATAATCAATTTTACACGTTACATTATATATGAATTCAGGTCGCTGCATGTAGAATAATTAAACTGCTGTGCTCTATAACGTATACGACACATGGGCGCGTCAAACCAAAACACAACAGAATAATCACTTGCAACATGTTCGAAGCACATGGTGCAACCAAAATTCGATTATACCTCAGCGTCGGCGAAAGTTCCGTTTCAGTCTCAGTTGTTTGGAAGGCATCGCAGTTAACGGTACACATTGCGCTTGAAACTTATCAAGAAACATTGAAACGTGTTTAGCACAACAACAATATCAAATTGTTTGTGCTTTGTATGTGTGTGTGTGAAAGTGTGTGAGAGACAAGAAAATAGTCCTCATTGAATCTTGCACACAAATTTGACCGAAAGTGCAAAGCAAAAACAACAATAACAACAACAAGCAAGAAGCAAATGACTTGGCAAGTGAAAGTGGCGTTGATTTTAATTTTCTTTGCCAAATATATTTCAATTGAGAACAGCAAAAACAATTACAATTACAACTAGAGAATAACACATAAAAGAACAAAATCAAAAGAAACTTTCTTGTTGTACTTTGTGTTTATTTCTGTTTCTGTTGGTTGGCGGTGCGCCCTCCAGCACTGCTTGTCTGTCGATTGTACGGCTTCATAACTATAACTTGTCCTTGGCGCTCTTTTAAAAATAAAAAAACAGCCACTACTGCACTAAGGGCTAGGTCAACATATCAAATAAAATACAAATAAAAAATGCATGCATAAAAAGTGAATGAATGCAGTAAAAACTCGACTGAATTCAATACAAATCGAATTATAGAGTACTGAAAATATTTTGAAAAAAATCTAGGGATTAACTGAAGCTTTTCACTGACTTGTCGCCGGCAGTTTTCTTAGACTTTGATCAGAATGTGTTTCAATATGCCAATGCCAACAAATCAATGTAGCTAATTTGATGTGTTCATTGGGTGACTGCCTGTCAATGCTGTCGAAAATGTTGCCTAATGAGACGCTGTCTGATTTGTTATTCATTAGAAATTGCAGAGTATGCTTCTGTTCATAATCATTGAAAACATATGCTAAGCAGTGATAATTAAATGATTAGTTATTATTATTATTATTTTTAGTATTTTCTATCGCAGACATTTTTTCATTTCCAATAGACATGTTTTTGATTAGAGCGACGAGCTATCCGTCAATCTGTACAAAAATTTAAGCTTCTTTATCATAGGTCCTAAAACATACGCAATAATTTGACTTATTTTTCTGGATATCGATCATAAGAATCGATTTAAAAACTTTTTTTAGCATATTTTAAACTATAGGAGCTAGAAAACCAAACTTGGTTCGCCCGAAATATGCTTTGCTTACGTGTGATTTTCTGCATGATGGGAAAGGGGTTGAAATTTATGTAATAACAGCTTGCATTTGAGATAAGGTATCCTATAGCCGGGCATTTCCGACTTGTCTCTTTGTATAGTTAATATATGTACTCAAGTTAGAGAATATCAATTAAAATGGAAAGGTGACAGGCAGGTAACTTTTATAAAGATTTTAATTAAATTCTTCAAATTCTTATACGGAACTGAACACGAACCCATGAATACTGATTGAATAGGTTATCATGTAACTCATTCAGTCTTTTCAGCCAAGGTCTACTTTGAAAATTAAATTACATGTCGCAGCAATTTGAGAAAAAGCTTAATAGCAAGCTTTCCTATTTATGCACGTTATTAATTGCATTTTCTCATATTTGCACACGCACACATTCATGGGCTGTTTACTGTATTAGTATTAGTTAAATCAAGCAGTAGCATGTCATATTACGAATACGCGATGTGTGCTGCCTTCGCTGCCTACTGCCTACCGACTGCCTATGTTCCTTGTGGCACGTGCTCAATTATTTGTCGCCGTCATTGTCGTCCTGGCAAGGATGTAGGCTCTACAGTCTGCCTGCCAGCCTGCCAGCCTGCCCGACTGCACGTTCTGTGGGTTGTACTCGTAGTTAATTTATCCAATAATTTTTCATTGCTGACATAACTTGACAATATTTCAAGCTGAATATATGTTTTCATTTTAGAACGAGTTCAGTTTTTTTTTTACCTTTTGCACGAAACTAATAAAAAAGAAGCGGCCCCTTTTCAGCTGGCGTGTCATGAGTCCAAGGCTTTCGAGTTATACACTAGTAAACTAAATTAGAAAATTTATATTTCGGTCTTACGTTGACAATTGAAACCTTTTCCTTATAGCGCCCAAGTTATGATAAATGATAAAAGGCTTTGCCTATGCCATAAAAAAGAAAAACCAAGAGAGTCAGCAGACCCACGTAGCTTTCAAGACAGAACGGAGCAGAACAGAGCTTAAAAGGACATGAACGTAGCCCTGAATGCCGGTCATTAGGTTAACAGACTGGACAGGAAGTTGGCGAGCGCGTTTAGCCGCGCTATTGTCGCCATTGTGCTTGGCATTTTGGACACTTCACTTTCATTGATTGGCGGCGGTACTTCAACCAAGGAATGTATCCAAAAAGGGCCAGCTGCGCTTTTCGCACGATATAACCAATCAATTGTGGGTAAGGGGAACGAAAAAGCATCCTTACGCGTACTTGACAATTGCCAGCAAGGACAAGAAAATGACATTTTAGGCACGCAACGAAAGCACGCACAGTGTCTGAGTTTTTCAATAATATATCTATATTGTTTTCATTATTTCTTGTACTGTTCAATGTTTTTATTAAACTAATACGTTTAATACAATTCAATTAATAAGGTCAATGTGATATTGATTTAAAATTTTTATTAAAGGAAATTTAAAATAATGATAAAAATAATGGAACTATTAGTTTATACGATGATAATATATTGACATCATCTAGATAAAAAAGCCATTTAATTGGTTATTTCATGAAAAATAGTATTTTATCCTCTTTCCCAACTTTGTTAAACCGGTTTGGTAATCAGACAACCTCTTTAACTTTAAATTGTTCCAATAAACTCTTATAGAAAACATTATATTTATAGTTTGAAATATACCATCAACATCAATTTTAGGCCACTGTGCGACAATTTGAACTTGCCTGACACTTCCAACTCGTACCAATTTATTCTACGTCATCGATTGCTATCTGTTTTGAATTTTTATGAAATTTTTGGGAGACCTGCTTGTGTATTTCAAATGGTAGTGGCTGCTTTTGTTTTTCTGTGTGTGCGTGTGGGTGACTGTTTTTTTTTTTTGGGTATGGTTGGGAGGGGGCGGGCTCTGCAACTTGTCACACTAAATGTCAAGTGCATGTGCTGGGCTCCACCCAGCCACTTGTGTGTGTGGCATCTGTCGACGAGAAAAACAAATTGGCAACGTGACGTATGAGTGATACATGTTATCTTGAGGGAACTGCTTATTAAATATTACGCATACGTCGCGAGTGCCAGCGCATATAAAATTTGCTGTTTTTACGAGCAAGTGCAACAAAATTGATTTCACAAACTCTTTAAATTCAATCACTGTCGATGTTACTAAAGTTTATCATAAAGCTTTTACTGCTCCCAAGGCTATAATCAAACCCAAAAGCAATATAAGCAACAATAATTTACAAAACAAATAAGTGTTTAAGTTATTGTTCAATAACAAAAACAAAAACTAAATTAAAATAGAAAACGCGGAATATAACTGAAGTACAGCAAAAAAAAATTCAGCTGGGAGATCGGACACTTGAAAAAAAATTGGGTAAGTGCCAAGCAGCGTATGCGAAATTTGTATTTATTTAAGGGTATTTTAAGTTTCAAGTAGACGGTTTTTCAGTGAAGCCACAAGCCAAATACATGCAAAATGCAAATCCAAGTCAAGGATAGTTTCGACACCTTTTTTTCAGTGTCCGAGCAATGCAATTCACAACAGCATTTACATTGGTATGAGAACAAGTGCACTTAGCATACTTAAAAATTTAAGAAATTACAAAAAAGTTAGATATATTTTTGGTCCGATCTGTATTATAAAGTAATCAGATGACAAATTTTACAGTATAACTCATTACTTAAGAGTTTTATAAGAAAAAAGAAACAACTGAATTTTAATGAAAGCTTTATAATTCTGCCTGCTCCCCAAATAGATAAAAACATAGTCACAATGAAACTCTGATTTTAAAAGCTAATTAGTAATATTTATATTTTATGGAACATAAGTAGAATTTTAAAATAGGCGAAAGTAAACATATTTTTGAACTCAATTTCACTATAAATATTATGTGTATATTCAATTGTTTTTAATTTAAAATAAAGTTTATTCTAAATATTAAATTTGTCTAGAAACGGAAGGGTATTCAGGCTTCAAATTGAGGGCGCTACAAATTTCGCAATTTTGTATTTAATTTGTTGTTGCTTGGAAAAGTAGAAACCATTGGCAGAGTACAAAAAGAAAAATATTTTTTGTTGTTTTTGCTAACTTATATTTGCGCGGTGCTCCAATTAAAATTGTTCGCGTTGCTTTTCATGTGAAAAAGTAATTTTGCTTGGATCATTATTCAACTTTAATGAATGCTGCAGCAGCCGAGTTAAAAGCGATCCTTTTGCAATAGGCTAAGATAATTATCAAAAATTAATTAGCAGCGTTAAGCCATTTTTCAATTTGGCCAGTGGTAATTAATGGCAGCTGCCTCTGAGACAGTCGTGTGGCATTTGGCAGATTTGTGTTAATCACCTGCAGTTCCAGAACCAGACGTTTCTCCTTTGCCAGCCACAACGAACATTTTGGCCAACTTTGTGCGCCTCTGGTTGCCTTTGAACTTTTTGGAGCACTTGAACAATAGCGGGAAAAAGTTTTGTGTAAGAGCCACATCCTTCACTTCAGTTTTTTGTCTTCCCTTATTCATGTGTGCCATATCCTTGAGCCTCCTTCGGCAACTGTGCAACACTCCACCCTACAATCTGTTCTGCTGGCTCTTGATTTATTATGGTTTTTGCTGGCTACGGCGGAAGTTTGGATTTTTCATTGTGTTTATTTTATGATAGTTTAAGCACAGACTTTGGCAGTTGTACAAAAGTTTTGACACGCTCCGAGCTGTGGGAAAACCCGCATTGAATGCCTTTTCTAATAAATATGAATAGGAAAAGTCAATACAAATTTGTATAGTTTTCATATTGGATTCCACTTTCACTCAATTGCAAGCATTTAGCATTTATATCAATTTTTATCTATTCCGACTGGAGTCTGAGCTTTACATTGTTAAAATAATTTTTTAATATCAACCAAAAACGCTACGGCAAAAACTTTTTCAATTAATTTACATTTATATAAATGTTTTTTCGTCAAATATTTTCCGGACGAAAGTTTTGAAGAACATATCATTTTGAAAGCAGCACAAATACGATTACAATGCCATCGGAAATTTAGCTTTTTTTACACAACGGAAACGAGGCCCTGTATAAAAATAAATAGCTGTTGATAGGAGCACGCGGGCTCCTTCGCGTCGTAATTACACATTTAAGCCGTGTGTCATGCATATTGAGAGGCTCATTAAAGTGACAGATGCTTGGGGGAACTATTTGCGCCTGAAGGCGGACATTCACAGGCCCTCACGTAGCTGCCAGAAAAGATATTATATTGAATATATTTTGCGTAATTTCATCTTAAATTATCATTTAGAGCAAATGACAGCCAATTAGTGGCGCTGCTGTTGGTAACCGTGCAACTAATCCATAAATTTTAAATATTTGTATGTGTACTGTGTCTGCTTCCTCCATTTGAATGCCTTATTTTTATTGTCAGGTGATTAAATTGCAGCTTGGGGGCATCTTGTAGGGCGTCTTATGGTTGCCAAGGTCGAGAGGGGCGGTTGCAGAACGTTCAAGCGGAAAAAACAAAGCATACTTTTCGGGGCACATTTTACGAGTTGTTAATTTCTAGGCCAGCAAAGCTGTCAAAACACAAAAACCTACTAACACCAACAAAATGCGAAATGTGTGTGTGTGTGTGTGTGTGTGTGTGTGTGTGTGTGTGTGTGTGTGTGTGTGTGTGTGTGTGTGTGAATGCAAAGACATTTTTTAATTGAAAATTCATGTGGGTGTTGCCTTTAAGGACGACGGACTGGGGATATGCAGGGGCGGAATGCTCAGCTGAAATATTTCGTTTTCGTTTCGTTTCGTTATCGTTGCTTCCGACGGCGCCGCCAGAATGTGAAGAGCAGCTAAAGAGGCGTTGATTGTCCGTGTAATGCAGCGTCATGAAAAGGAGGTTAACAAGCTGAGGCTGGTGGCTGCTACCGCTTGTTCTCGCCGCTGACGTCCTGACGTCTCCCGTCTCCCGGCATGCAACATTTTCGTGCGAAAAATAGGCATCAAGTGTTGTTGTGGAGCCTCGGCAAACTGCATACGCGTCCATGTTTACAGCCTGCATCAAGTAGGTCAAAGTGGGCTTAGCGTCGACGACGAGTCGCTAAGTCTTTCGCACATTTGTGCACGGTAAACAGATCTCTAAAGTGGAAAGTAAGCACACACACACACACACAGAAAAACACACTGGCATATTACTACTCATATTTATATGGATGGTGGCTACTCACATCAAAGCTGCCGCTAAATACGCCACTTGCCGTTCGTGCCCAAAAGTGCACAGCAGTGTGAAGATGCCTGTGGAATGGGGTATACCAGGCTTAATCTTGCACAATGCTTACATTATATATGCACGTACATAGCGGTACAAGTGGGCCTGCTCAAGTGAGTTTTTGTTACACAATACAAAAGAGTCAGCAAAAGTTTGCGACAAAATGCCAAAAAAACAAAAGAAATGTATGCATAAGGCTATATTTCAAGCCATGCTCAACTTTGCCAAAAAAAAAAAAAAACAAAAATCGTGTAAATGAAAAATATATAAATGAATATGCAAAAATGAACAAAAGCAAAAAAAGCATTAAAGGCAAAAAATGGTAAAATGTGAGTTCAGCTTAAAAAGTTGATTTGGAGCATAATAATAACTAGTTGAATAATAATTCATAACTACGATCAAAAAAAAGTTATAAGCTTAGTAACTATAAATATGATAAATGGTGCTCTTAGTAGCATTAATAGCAAAAACATAAACAATATAAAGCTAATATAAGGCATATCGTATTATTATTGAGTGTTTGCTTTTTTCACTAAAATATCTAAATACGTTTATCTATAATGTCTGGACATGAACTTTATTACCATCATTAAGATTAAAACAGGTATTATCTAAAACCCAACTGAACTCTATATATATTTTTTTTGTTTTTGTATGTGCAAGCTAAACAAAGTCAAAAGTTTTGCCCAAGTTTTTCGCTGAATTTTGGTGTAGGGGTTTCAATGTCGTCATTCTGGGCCACATGGAGCTGTCACTGTTGTCACCGTTAATTGCCTAGCCGCCATTTTGGCTGCGGTGGTATGCGAAACTGTAACTATATCCGTTTACTGTTTTTGTCTCCACTCCCATTGTCTGTGTGTTCGTCTAGTTACACAAATCAGTGCTTGCCAATGCAATCAAGCCACAATAATTTTGCGCTCATCGCCCCAGCGATTTGTCATTTGCCAGTGCATACCTCAAAAGGGGGGCTGCTGGGGGTGGATGGTTGGGGGCAGCGGTTTGTGGCCAGCACAAGCGGTCGCCCGTCGCGCAGCTTTGGCATTTCATTTCCATTTTTATGCGCTTGTCGCTCTGGCCGGGGACTTAAGTGCTGCCATTTGCAACGACCGCCTAAGTTGCCATCTTAAATGAGATACACACACACACACACCCAGACAAGTGTGTGTGTAGAGGCGAACACACGTTAAGATGCTTTTTAGTTGATGGGATTGCTTTAGTTTCTTGTCCGGCTTAGTTTTTGCAGAGCACTTTAATGGCAAAAAGGTTGCAGATTTACGCCTTACCTGCTAGACGACAACTTGGACAACGACAAATTGCATCTAGATACATTTATATACATATATACGGAAAGATATGGATACATGTTTAAGTTAACGGTTCGCTCCAAAGTAATAATACAGAAGTGCTTGAGCCAACAATTATGCCTGGACAAAAATAAAACGAAAAAAATCAATTCAATTCCCAAACATGGCATGTTAACTTTCTTCAAGTCGGGAAAGGGATCTGAATTGCTCGTCCTTGCCTTGGGTCAGCCAACTGTTCAATAGATAAGACCACATTCACGCACACACACGCACACACACACATTCTTAACATCCATTAAACACTTCATAAAATGGCCATTTCTTGTCGTTTGCCTCTGTGGAAGTTTTTCTGTGACGTTTGTTGACTCATTTTACTGCCGCTTGTTTTCTTTCTGGAAGGTCCTTGCTGTCCCTTCTTTTCACTAATTTACCCAGGCATTTGGTGTTTGTGTTTTTATTTTTGGTACAAACAATGTGAACCAGTCAATAAATCGATTGCGTGCATTATTTATAATGTCTGCCGCACAAAGTCAGCCACAAGTTTGTTGGTAAGAACAACCCCTTTATGCTATCCCCTTTCCAAAGCTAACTAACAATCTCGGCATTTACCGTTTTCATCTTCAATCCCTTAATAATTTATTAATTGTTTTTGCTTAGACTGATTGCTGTCAATAAATAGATTCACTGATTTTAACAAAACAGACTGATACCAAATTTGAAATAATATTATAATATTATATATTTATCACCAGTTTCGATTTATGTCACGATGTTGCGATACCCTGTTCCTAGTAAAATAACAGAACGAACAACCAAGAGTTCTTTTGTCCTTGGTACTTGGTACACAAGAAGATACCCTTTAAGCAGCTTTTCAGAAAATAATTGCATCACGTTCTTATAAAAAAAAAATGTCTAAAATAAAATAAATTTGAATATTAAAGAGATAGAGCAGAAAATCAAAAATAAACTCCTAAACTTGAACTGCGTATAATTAGAGTTAGAGAACATTTCCGATAAATTGAGCTGAGTGAAGACTTCAAGAACACTTAATAAATATAATTTTTCGGACAAATATTTGCTTGCAGACATTTTATTAATAAATATTCTGTAGCTAAAGAGTCAACCTCTTGAATATTTAAAATCATTCAACTGAAACTCAATTAGAATTTATTATTTAATTTGCAACCGCAAAATTATGTTTTCCTTATGGACTGACACGTCGAAGGGTCTTCGCCGCCTGCTCATTTTACCACTTTTTGGATAATTGGAAAACTTTTTGACTGTTCGTATGAGTTGGGTTTTGTTTGGCGTGCCAAATTTTAAAACTGTTTAAGCAAGTTTGATATCTACCAAATCTATATCTAAGAAATAGTGAGTGTTAACCTGTCCTTAGACAAGGCGTTGACAATTTACTGCGCATTTAATTCTTACACTCCACAGCCATCGGCTGCCCCCGCAGTCCCCTTGCTCCAGTTATGTATGACATGATTGGCGTATTTGTGGCGGCATCAAGTGGGATTATGGCCTTGAACTTTTTCTCCAGTGGGCTTAGCCAAGAGCCGCAGTGTGTGTCATTGATTTATTGGCTTTCAGTCCCTTAGTCTTACTCACGCCCAGTGTCTGAGTATTTATATGGGTGTGTGTGTGTGAGTGTGTGAAGGAAGATAAATTTCATTTAAAGTTGTGCGCCAAAATTTAGCATATATTACACCGCCCACAGCATATATGCTATGTCTGTCACCAAACCACCCAAGTGGGCGTGGCACACAAAACCACTCGCATAGATTATGAGTAAAGTTTTTGCCCAGCGCTGCCCCGCCTACATGTGCATAATTAAACGGGCGACAAGCTCAGGTGGCAACATCCAAAAAAATGTAATTCAAGAAATACCAAAGAGAATAGGATAGGAAAACGTTGCCGTGACACAGTTTTCGTTCTCTTAAATTATGTAGTAACAGTAACAGACAAGTTGACGCCGCAGGAACAATTCGGCAATAATTCAGTTGAGCTCATTAATGCCCAACAAATTGGCAACGATTGACGTAATTTATGCGAACTCACATCGGCTTAGGTGTGTGCACCCTGGGGTCCAATAAAAAATTGGGTTGGAAATCAAAAGCAGATGCGACACTCTGAAATGAAATGTTGAATTGACCCAAAGGGACGTAAACGGAGCAAGGTCAAAATAACTTTTATTAAATATAATCAAAAATGTCTTCGATGCGGTTCAGTAGATTTACTGAGTTGGGGTCACAAATTTGTCATGTGGGAATCAGAGAAAACCAGAAATCCCCAATTTCTCAATTCACAGTTAACAGATAAAGAGAACAGAGGTATTTCTTATCGTTCTTATCCGCTGTATTTCTCTCGTCATTTCATTTTCATCATATTTCAATTTATTACGTAAAATATAAATTTTTTTTATCTCCATGAGTCGGTGGAAGGAAACTATAGAAATGTTGCCAGAACCATTGCAACCGTTAAGAACGTCAGTCTTAGCTGTAGACATAAATGACAGCAAATGAATTGAATGAAGAAGGTTGATTTAGCTCTTGTCCTGTCATCGTTCAGTGGCCATCATCAGGCATCAGCGACTTAACCCAAGTGAAGTGCCACGCCCACACGCTTAAGGCAATGAACTTTAAGTAATTTGTTGTTACTGCCTGACAAGTGACGAGCAAAGTGCGTCGTTTAATTTTTTTACAATTTTTTTTATACCCTGTACTAATGCAATTGGTTTAAAATAACGGCATTTTGTGTTAATGTCTTAAGCAGGATGAAACGTCTTTAAGTCCATAAAGTATTTACGTTCTTCATCAGAATGATTATATACCCATAGCTATCCAACCTTTCTCTAAAATCGTCAAAAAATTTTGAGCGTATCTCTATAAATTAAATTGAGAGCGATTTGAAAATATGTAAGTTTACGAAGTGCTTGAAACTGGATACTAAGTATCTCTCTTCTGATGCACTGCACCCATTATAAATAACGAAAAATATCGATATCTCGGAGCTAGAGACACCACAACTTTATAAATACACAGGTTAAGCCTTGTAATGGGTATCTTCTAGTCGAGAACTGCCGACTAGAGCAATCTCACTTGTTTTTCGCTTATTCTGTGGCAGCACAGCAAGGACGGCATGTTATCAAAATCAATTTGCGGAGCTTGCGAGGGCGGCTTGAGCTGGATTTCAGTTTGTCGCCTATTTTGGCGCTCTATTTTTGAGCTTGCAACATGTTGTTGCTGTTATTTCTGTTGCTGTCGTATTATTGTGCAATGTTCCGGAACGCTGCTTTGTTTCAGCGAAATGCGCCATAAACAAGAGCACATAAAAAAGCGCCCGCTTTCCCAGCGCTATCTTGGAAATGCTCTACAATGTTTGTCAGATGATTGCGTTAGCCATCTCCCATTTTAGCAACTTAACCAGCCAGTGCGGAAAGTTCAATGCAATCTCGCTCATCGGTATACCTACACAGTATTAAACAGTTGACTACCTACAATGTTTTTATTTTTAAGAAATAAACTTAAACATAGACACTAAATTAATCGAGGTCAATCTATCTGAATAGTTAGATATGGATCACAAACGAAATCAAAGATACTTTATTTATCTACGATATACGGATATCATTTAGACAAAGTTTTTTTTTGGTAAATATTATATTGTTTCATTTATAAAATTTATAAATTTTAAAATACGTAAAAACATGAATATTTTTAGAATTTAGAATCTAACAGATGATTTTAAGCTTGAAAAAACTAAAAACTTTAAAAACTCTTAATAGTTAAACTACTGATGCAAAAGTTAAATCGATAAACAATCAACTTTATTATCTAAATTTTCCAGCACACGCTTTAATATACGAATACTAGAGTAGAGTACAAACGTTATTCATATCCTTTTCGACATTGTGCTGCATGCAGGACAGAAAGGGCGCTAACTGGCAAATATTTTCGTCAAATAAAATCAGCAAACGTTTCTGATGTGTGCGCTACAATTCTCGATAAATTTGTAGCGGCTTAAAGCACACACAAATACACACAGACTTTCACAAAGCCTAACCTTATCCATTGTGCGAAGAAAAAGTAAGGCAGACAGAGTATTTGGGTCGAAAAGCACTCAGGATAGGCAACACCCGAGAAATTCCACAGTCAGGAGCCAGTCTGTTACCTTACCTGCACCTGAGTATCATTGTATGTGTGTGTGAGTGTGTGTGTGTTGAGATCTTTCTGTATGTCAGTCAGGTGACAGTGTAAGCGCCTTAAGCTGCTCGACACACAGACAGACAGAAGCGCCACCAACAAGACAGCCGCCATATGGCCGGGTTTAGGGTCTGCTGGCCAAGCTATCTATAAGATACACAGTTGCTCGTATATTGCATTAGTTGTATTAGTTCAGACGTCGATCCGTCGCTTGTCTTTATGCTTGACACCCATCGCTTCCAATTCACTTAAAGGCAACAACGTTTTTCTTAAAAATTGAATTTACCCAAGTTATTTTTCAGCACTGGCACAGATACAGATACGGATGCAGAAGTAGATACAGATGTTCACAGGCTGCAGATACAGTTGCATTTGCATTTTATGCCCCTAAAACAATTTGCGGTTCTCAATTCTCGGTCAATTCTCACAGCTCTGCAGCTTGTCGCCTCTGCTGTCCGCAATTTTAGCTCCCCAAATTGTATTTCCCATGCGGCCACGCTGACTTTGCAGTTTACTGTGTAACAACAAAAACAACAACAAAAACCACAAAGACCTACAAAATAGCTTAATAATAAAATGGCGTTACGGAGAAATTGTGTGCTGCCTGTTTCTACTGCTCATCAAAATTTCATACGTTGAAAAATATTTTTTTGTCGTTGTTTTTTTGTTTTTATATGTTGCTGCTGTTTTTTTTTTTGTTTGGTTGTTGTGAAGCAGCTTTTTGGCCTTTTTGCATTTTTGTTTATTGCTTCTCCCTATCCATTTATGCGCATAATTTATGCATAAATTTCAATTACCTGACGCTCTCAAGTATGCAATAGCAGCATCCCCAGCATCTTTCGAAAGCTTTTTCCACTTTTATTTTCTGTTGACTGAATTCACTTACTAAATAAATGCCATTTCGATATATCATATGGCATCTGCCCAGCACGAGCATAATTTAATTATAAAGCTTGCATTGAGTTTGATACAAATTTGTTAAGTGGAACAAGGTTGAAGTATTTTTAGATTTTGCTTGTGCCAATCAAGATTTCACCTTACAATAATTTAATCACTGACTAACTGTATTTGTTGGACACGTGATTCACATATTACACAAAATTCACTGTCTGAGAATAAAAGTATCCCATTATAATTTGATTGCCATGCAAAAAATGTCACTTATATTTAAAGCTTTAAGTAAACATACTCTTGTTCAGTTTAGTAAACAAATAAGAAACTCAAATCGGATATGAATGAAATTTTTTTCTGAATAACTTTGGTTACATTCAATGGGCTTTCCCTGCTACATAAATATGCATTCAACCTTCTTGCTCACTTTTTTTGTAAACTATTCAACATTATAACACTCGTTCACAAAATGAAAAGAGTTTATCAATTTTGTTTTATTCCATGTTTTTTTTGTTTTTGAAATTTTTTCTATTTGATTAAATTTGTCTTAAAGCTAGCTACCTCAAATTTTGCAGACCGATTACAGATGAATTCCTATAGTTCCTCTAGGAGCCAAATTAAATATGATCTCCTGTAAAGATTTGGGTGCGCCCACTAAAAAACGCGTATTGCGCTGTTGGTTACACCCGACTGAAACTTTCTTACCTGTTTTCTCCGTTTATCCATTTCCATATTGTTCAGCAAGGCCGCGTTATTTGTATATCCACGGCTTAACAACTTATATAGGCTTAAGAGCATATCTTATTCGCTGCTTCAGTAATTGACATTTTAGAAAAAAATAAAAAAACTGCTGTCGCATTAGAAAATCAAAGCACGTGTGACCCGCGACACGTTCGCCTCGTTGCTAACAGATATGCAAGTAATTTATATGGGCAAATATTTGCTTGCTCAGGCAGGCGTTTATGGAAAATGGAGTTGGCCACGCCCCATTAGTGTGAGCTCTTCTCTGACTACCCGCTTTCGGGCTTGCAGGCTCATTATAGCTTCATTAAAATGTTGGACAGCCAACCAAATGTGACGGCCGAAATTCGCAAATGCCGCATATTTCTGTGTCCATGTACTGTCCCAGGGGAATGCACATTAAACCGAATGTCCTTCCATATGTGTCCTGTGCAGCCCGGATCAACCAGTCCGGTTCACACAGTCCGTTGACCAACAGGCGATTAACTTTAAATTTTAATTGATGACCGCAGACTGACGCAAAAGTTAATGAAAATCTCGGCCATGGCGAGGCGTGAAAATATGCAAAGTGACAGACGGCCAGCGCACTGGGAAATGGTCCTCGACCTGGATCAACACTGTACTCTAATGTTGATGGATAATTAATTTTGCTAAGCCGTGGGCTTGTCCTTCCACTTCTGCTCCTGCTCCTGCTCCGCTCATTTTGACCAAACACTTCTCGCACTTGGCTTTAATGAATTTGCTGCATAATAATTGGATTGTGCCGGGAAAAAGCTTAACTAGAAATGAAATCTACTCAGAATTAGATACAACAAGTAAACGCCTAAGATTCAAAGTGGATTTTACTGCCAAAATACCCTCCAGTAAAAGAGGTGGAGAATATGTATGAAAATGAAATTTTCTTTAAGTCCTTCAGCTTTCTATAAGGCATAAAACAAAATTATGCTTATATATTTTATATTTATATTTCATTTTAAACTGGTTTTCTGTTACTTTCAGTGGAAACTTAATCTATTTATACATGATCATATTATAAGAATAATTGTATATTGATTTTTTAAGTTTAATAAATTGATAAAAAACTATTATTATAACCATCAAAGACCTTTAACTATTTTTAAACAAATTTTCTCTGACTAGCTACAACATACCATTAAGTTAAGTACTTTTATTTTTCTAGGGTATTATAATGTCAGCGACGCCTTGAGCAAACGCTGCGAAAGAGAAGTGCAAAGGCAAATGCCGATTAGCACAAAGAGTGCGTAAGCCAGTGGCGATAGGCGTTGCCTTGGAGTCCTGGTGTGAGCTGTACTTTCAGGAGCGTTGATGGGTGTCATTACCAGTCGAGCGGCAAAAACTTTTTTCCTAACCTCTGTGCATCAGTGCTTGGCCCTTTTTCTGTCGCCGCTATCTACTTAAAATGCTCATTAGCTTTGACTTGACCGCCACTTTGTTGTTGTTTCTTCGTTTGGATTGTTCCGATATCTGGCTGAAATATTGTGGTCGCAATTTGAGAGCGTTTGTCAAGTCCATACAAGTTGCCAGGCGTAAAAATATCTTGGGAATTAAATGTAGGTGCCTGCAACAAAATAAAGATTCAGCATTTAATTTATTAACTTCAAAAGCAGCTTTCTTCCAAGGACAATAATTGACCAGGCAATGGGAGCCTTGTTTATAAGGTCATTGAGCCATCAGATGAGAATTATGCGATAAATTTGACAAGGCGAAAGCCACTTCAAACCAAGTTTGTTCAACTTGGCTCCGAGTTAAGTAACTTAATCTGCCAATGTGTGTCCGGACATCATCATAAATATAAACAGCTCATCACTTAGGCAGTCTGCCAACTTGTTTCCCGACTTGAGCTGCTATAAGCTTTAAGTTCAACACAATTTGATATTCATACATGTTTAAGTTATGATAGTGAATTTTGTTTTTGCTGCATGTAAATCAATGTCCTATATAGACTAATTCTCTTATATCTTTACAGAACACACACATAATCAGCCGCAAACGTAGAAGGTAAGCAAATCAGAGATAAGTCACAGATGTCGGTCAAACAGAACTCAAAATAAATTAAAACATGATTTGCATATTTACCAGGCCGTGCCAAAATATGCATTATTTACATATATCGATTCCTCGAGGCCAATACGCACCACCAAATTTTGTCATATGCTTGACTTGTTTTAGGTCAATATATATACATATTTTTTCACACAAACAGCAATAACGATAATATAATAAAGTGGTGCCTGAGCTATTTTGCATGCAATGTTGAATTAATTTCATGAATATAAACAGAAAAATTAATGAAAATAAATTGCGAAAAAAACTACAACAATTTTTGGAAAATTGGCTTATATCAATTTGCGGTCATAAAATGTTATGTTGAATAAGGATTTTCTTGTTTAATATTTTTATACCCTGAACCCATTGAAAATGGGTAAAAAAGGGTATAATGGTTTTGTGCAAATGTATGTAACAGGCAGAAGGAAGCATCTCCGAC
>SCDY01001738.1:0-23472 GCA_004143825.1 Drosophila micromelanica
GGAAATGGAATCCTCGTAAAAAACTAAGTAAGATAGACACCACCCCCACTTTATTTGGACGCGCTTTACCTACGGTGACTAAAACGAACAATTACCTAAAAATGCAACAAGGCTCCAATTTAAACTACTGCTAAACAGTCTCTGCAATGATAGCATTGTAGTCACAGTGTAATGTAAATAACATTATCGCGTTTTCAGTTTAGATTGGATTTCGTTTAATAACTGTAGCTATATTTGAAGTAATTTAAATAATTTCAGGCAACAGCAACATAAAACGAATATGAGAACTAATTTGGCCGTCAAATTGTTGATCGATAGCTTTCTGCTATACTGTGGCGGTCACCCGATAACGAATGCAATGTGTATTGCATTTCTAGTGTTTTGAATTATCTGGCAACGTTTAAGATTTTGAACGCGCCAAATTTGTAGTAGGCCTATTCTTTAAACTGCTATCGTTGACTACAGAAACTTATTTTTGAATCAATCGTGTGTTTTTTTCGATGATATACACAACCATTATACCAAATTTGTTGTTAATAACTACAAAAAAAAACTTTTGCTAAATTATAAGTACGTAATTGGCAAAAATGCTGAAAAAGTTTGTAGAGGTTAATGCGGAGGCAAGTCCCTCGGCTAATCCGTATGCGGTGCGCACCTATATGGGCGACAACGTGACAACGGAATGGCAGGTCGAGAATTGTCCGCCGCGCGAGCGTGTCTGCCTAAAGAAGCCGCCAAACTCAACGATCTCGCACGTCCTAACCATCGAGGATGAGCTGCGTCGTCTGCACCAGAAGGCCGAGGAATCTCGGTTTGTGCGTCCATACAAGAAACGCTGTGATCTCTACGATGAGTTTACCATGTGCATTGTACCGCAACGCACAGCAGGCGAATTAAAAACACACGCCGAAATGCGTGAACGTGTCCTGGAGGCCAAAGGCGATCCGGGTCTGGTGGAGCACGATGCACGCCTGGATCAGGTGTGCCCCAAGGATCTCGTCGTGCTCGCCAGCCCGATGCAAGTCAACGAGGAGGAAGAAGAGGAGGACGCCGGCGAGGGAGAGGAAGAGGGCGAAGTGAAGCCACAGCTGGCGACTCCCGAGTGCAGCTCCGACATGATCATCATTCCGGACAAGCGCATGGTAAGTGCTAGCTGACTTTATTTCATGACCTATGGGTACTATGGGGATAACTTAAGGTAAACCTATTCAATGATCTCGATATCATCGATATCCGCTAAAATGCTACCCGGCGGCAGCTCCGGGGTCGGCAAAGTTGGCGCCTCGCCATTCAGGGGCAGCGTCAGGGCTTGATAGGCGCCGGAGGTGGCCTTCTGCTGCATGTGGACGCCCAGCTGTGAGATCAGCTCCAGAGCCTGCACATCCGAGTTGAGCAGCGCGAACTGGTGTATGATGGCCAAGTGGGGAAAGACGCTGCCCAGCAGGTTGCAGGTGCTCGCATTCATGAGCAGACTTATTGCCGGATCCTCGTCCAGCTGCTGCGCCACTGGCGGCTCATCCTCGCCATCCGAGGTGCTGGCCGGCGAGGGCAACACACTCGGCTCACAGGTCACCATCTCCACACCATCGTCGTCCAGCTCCTCCCCATCGGATATTTCGCTGTTGTCGCTCGACAAGTTGACCAATTCCGGTGTCGTGCAACTGATCTTTGCGTCCACCGCGCAATCGGCCAGCTCCTTCTGCATAAAGTTGGGCAGCGCGTGCTTGAACTCGACTATGATCTGTTCCACCGGCAGCACACTCGCCACCGGACTGGCGCCCGTGTAGCCCAGCTCCTCGTCCTCGTACTTGTACTTGCTTCGAAAGCGATTCAGCCAGCGATAGGATGGCCTAAATGCGGGCAGCTTCAGCACCGCTGCCATCCTGAGCGCCGTCTCCTTCAGCGTGTAGTTCCGAATGCTGACGGCCAGGTGCAGCTGGCGACAGCGCTCCACCCACTCGTGCAGCAGAAAGCTGATGGCGCTCATCTCGAACTTGCGACGCTTGCGCGTCATCTCCTCAATGATGATGGAAGCGTCCGCCTCGCTCAGCGTCGCCAGCTGCTGCAGCAGCTCGCGCTTCTTCTCCAGAATGCGGCGGATTTGTGTCGCACAGCAGTGGAACATCTTGGCCAGGCTGTTGCGCGAGATGTTAGTCTCATCGTAGTACCGTATAACGGCAATTTTCTCGTAGAAAGTCAAAATGTTGCGTTCATTGCGACGTGGTTTTCCCTTGCCCTGAGAGAAGAGATTGGGAAAGCATTAGAGAGTTAAGAAATTCATGAGAAGAAACCAGTGTTAATCGTACATGTCCATAGGCGTCGGCTTCTTAAATAAGAGGGGTCACAAAAATATGCAAAATAACCTACTTTTATTTTATTTAATATTTATTGTTGTTAAAATACTTTAAAGCACTCTTGTCATTTAATTGTAAATATTTTTTATAGAATTACTTGTTATTACAAATTAATCCCCCTTTAAAATGTTTTGGCTATGCCACTGCACTGCAATGTTTGTCTTACGAACGCGCTCATAAACGAAAGCGCATAACAAATCAACCCCTGTCCAGCTTAAAGGCCAAGTTAACACAAACATCAGATATTTTGACTTACCCCTTTGTTACTGTTGTTGTTGATGGCTTTCTTTGCGGTTGCTGCTGCTGCTGCTGCGGCTGTTTCCATGGCTGCTGGCTATTCTCCAAATGCAGTTGTTATATTTCACTTTTCTTCTTTGTCGTCTACTCTTCGTCAACGGACAACAGCTGCGCAGCGTCCTCAAAACGAAAGCTCAAGCTGCTAGCAAGCCAACTGCGCTGTTGTTGTTGTTGCCTCTCTCAGAGAGCGTGCGTTGGCGCGCTCTCTCTTCAACGTGCACGTTTCTTGTGCGCTCTTTCGTTGCTGTGACTCCTTTTAATGCTGCGCACATAGAAAAAAACCATTTGTAACAATAAATATTAATGCAATTTGCATTTAAAATTGTTTGTAATTAAGCCTAAGTGTTTGCTATTACTTTGGCTTTTTGGTTTTTAGCTTTGCTCTGCCTTGTTTATTGTGCTCGCTTTCAGTTTCAATTGTTTTTGTGTGCTGCTTCTACTACTACTGGCTTTGTTGTTGTTGTTGTTGTTATTGCTGCGACATTTTTACACGCGTGCTTGGTCGCTGAGTAACACTTGTGCACTGTTTTTTCGGTTTCAGGTGTTTACCGTATGTTCGTCACTGTTGCTGTTGTTGTTGTTTCTGCCGTCGCTGTCTGCGGCCATATGAAATAAAAACGGTACGCTATGCACAGGCGGCCGCCTGTCGCTCAACTGTCCGTGTGTCTGTCTGTGTGTGTGTTTGTTTTAATGTCTGCGTTGCTGCTGTAGCAACCGCAGTTCGTTAATGCAGCCACGGAGTGTTAATGCTCTGTATGCTTGTGTATGTTAGATAAGGATAGAAGTCGTATAACTGTTTATTTAAACGATTTCTTTTTTCTGCAAATACATATTTCAATTGATTGCTAGGACAATTGAAACACATTCAACGGAACATGCTAGTTAAGTAACTAGTTCTGAACTAGTTCTGGGGGACGGTCATTGAAGCGAGGAACACTCAGCAGGGGCTACACACACACACACAAACGTTTGTAGTTGCTGCTGCTGCGCATTGCATTCGTTTCTATGCAAAAGCCAAGCGACGCTGACGCTAACTTTGACGCTGGCGTCGCTGTCGGCGTAGCTGCAGCTTAATTTTCGTTTCAGTTACGCTGTTATTGCTAGTTACATGTTTCGTTCTTGATTTCCTTTTGAGTGCTTTATTTGTTATGTTTCAATAGCCAGGGGCGTAGGCTAACCATATAAATATTAAAGTAGAATGAATAAATATAATTTGAAATAGCATTTCGATTAATGTGAACTTAAGCATAATTATTAAAAGTTGTTACATTGACAAGTTGTTGTTTCTAAGCAAATTAACTTTTACTCTAGATAAGGCAAAGTCAAATACATACATGTGATTGAATGTTAGTATGTGTGAGCTCTTCAGTCTTGTACGCTCTATACTTACAGTTAGAGCACGAAATAATTATATTGATATTGATAAAGAATATTTTGTTCTTTCAGTTTTTTTTGTATGTTTTATGGGGCGTTTATTATGTGTGGCTTATCAACGCTTTTTCACAGCCTGTTTTTAAAGAGATAAATGTGTGAAAGCTATAATTGATAGGGCGTATTTTAATTGAGTTTTGCTGTTAATGTCCTTAATTAGGATTCATTTTATTCTTTTTACTATTTTACAAATATGCATTCAATTCATTAAATATTCAAATTTCCTTCTCTGCCTCCTGTTTTTAGTTCAGTTTTTTGCATCTCCTGCACCCCTTTCAATTTAAATATGCGACGCCACTGCAGCTGCCATTGCTCTATCTTATTGCGTTTTATTTTGCGTCGCTGGCCTATGCGTGCGTATGTGTGTGTGTGTATATGATTGACTCTGTGTGCGCTATGTTGTTATGGCCGCTCGCTTGCCAAGTTTGTTGGTCTCATACAAAAAAAAAATAAACTGTGACGGCAACAACACACCTAGCCCCAAGTCTTTATTGCATGCTTTGGGCTTCTTTTGTGTTTGGCTTGACTTTTATGCAACTTCAGCATCTTAATGGCATGTGCATAAATGCCATATACACACTTACACCAAAACAGCAAGCACACACACACACACACACACACACACACACACACACACACACACACACACACAGAGATAAGTTACTCAGTTGCGCTGACGTGGCTGCCTCTAGCTCCTTGCTGAACTTGAAAACAGGCTACATCTGCTAAGCAAAAGCCCACTCTCTCTTCTCCCGCTCTCTTTCCCTCTCTCTTTCTGAGTGCATGCATGTGTGTGTGTGAAGTTTGTGTATTTGACATTTGCATGCCACGTGTTTTTTTCGCTACTCTTCTTATTCTCTTTATTGATTTTGTGCATTCTAATTGATTTATTTAAGAGGAATTTTTAAGTGCAGCCAGCCTCGCAGGCTCGCACACGATTAGCAAATAAAGTGCAATAGCAACAACACCTGCATGCCTCCTTCTCTCTGCTCTGCCCAGCTCTGCGCTGCGCTGCCCTGCTCTGTTTTGTTGTTGTTGGCCCTTGCGTCATGCACACACACGTACCTGGTTTGACATTTTGCCAGCAGTCGCGTCAGTCGTATTTAAAGTTGAGGAGAGGGTTGCTCTATTGTTGTTGTTGTTGTTGCTGCTGCTGCTGATGTTGCTGGTATTAGTATCGCACAACGTCGCACTCGTATTTATTGACGTCGTCGTATGCTATAAGTGCTCGCTCGCTTGGCTATAGCTGGCAATTCCAGTGCTAGCTAGTGTTGCTTTTGCTAGCTGCTGCTGTTTTTCTTTCTTTTTTTTTCTACTCTTTCGTATTTTTTTTTCTGTTAGATGACTTGTTTGTTCTGCAGCCGACCTACGCTCGGCTCGGGTTTGTCGGGTTTTTGGTATTTTTGCCTATGGTATGGTATATGTAGTTGCTGCTGTTTCTGGCATTCGTGCGCTTGCGATAAGATTCGTGATGTGGCACTAAGCGCTGTTCGTTGTTTACTGCTCTGTGCGCTGTTTTGTGGCCGTCAGCGTGGCCAGCCAGCCATAGAGGCAGTCGCACACACACAGACACAGATACAACACACACTCACACAACAGACAGTCGACTTTATACTTAGCCAGTCTAGTTGGCATTTCGTGCTTACTTTATGCCGCTTACTAACTTCAGCCGCAATAGCGTGGATTGGGCTCTGGGCTTGGCCTCCATATTTAGCTCTATTTACGTACACATTTATTGCCGCGTACTTACGTCTGTATGTCTGTCCGTATGTATGGTATTTATAGGCGCGTTTATGCCGGCATCCGTGGCGTATGCGTGCTATTTTCAGCTTTGCAACTTTAAATGTCGCATTAACTCGCACATTAATGTGTATGGGCCAGGCAAATAGAAAATTAAAAAAAAGTACAATCTAGGAAAGACTCGGGCAAGTGAAAGCACTTGGTGATAATTTACCATATGGTCTGATTTGCAGGGCATAGGCATAAAGCTGTCTCCAAGTTGAGTTTTTCTATGGCTTCGCTTTTGTTTTGTGTGAAGTTTTCTATGCAGCTGCCCACGTGGCGTATGCGTAATGCCAAAGACAATTTACAAGCCCATTTGGTGTCGAACAGTATTATAATTATGCTTAGAATTTAGTCATTGAATATATACATATTTTAATAACTGTAAAAATATTTAGTTAAGTAAATTTGTCATTGCATCCTGTCTCCTATTCAGCTCGAATTGAAGCGTCCTAAGAGCCGCATTTATTTGAACGAAACACAAGTTGGTCCTCTGGAGGAGCTGCCATTTCCAACGTATGATCCACGCGTCATTCAGGAGGGCTTGGATGGTGAAAACCTAAGAACTTTCGATATTATCGAGGGTTGCAATCCACAAGATCTGTGGACCTGGAACGTGGGTTTGCAGCGACGTGAAATCGACTTGGATGAGGATTTCATAGCTGCTGCCTTACCCAAATATGGTGGGTTCCGATAGCATTCTCACATTTCCCCGCGAGCATGTCCACTAAATAATTTCAGGCCTGTCAAAAAACAGATCACGATGCCGAACTGTCCGTCTATAATATACCCACCCAGCTGGAGAAAACCTTTACGGCCGAAATTGTGTTCGGCCATCGAAATATTTATCCTGAACCAAAATTGGAACCATTTCGCCAGAGGTGAGTTTTTGTTGTTGTTGATTAGTATATACTACTAATTTGTGAATCCACTGCAGATACTATTATCGACCCAGCGAAATAGCTGCCATTATTATAGCCTTTGTGGAGACATATCAGGTGAATCCCGATTTCTGGACCGCCGGCACCATGGACGGCATATTGAAACGCGGCGTGAAGCTAACCAAAAAGAGCATTGCCCTGAATTACAAGTCGGAGGAGACTGATTTCGATATATTGCCACAGGTGTTGGAACGCAATGCGGCTGTCAAGATCATGATACACTTTACCGGCCAGTTCAAGAACGAGCCGAATCTTTACAAGGCCCTGTCGCTGTACTTTTCAAAGTATACAGCCTGCATATTCACCTCGCGCGATATGTTCCTGCTGATCTGGAAGCGCTGCACCAACTCCTACTTCATCTTTGATCCCAATGGTCGCAATGAGCTGTGCCAGCGTGACTTCAAGGACGGCATGTGCTCCCTGATGGCGACACGGTATATGGAGCATTTGGTGCATTTGATACTCAACTTCAGTGATCTGACCGATGAGGATGAGTACAACATCTTTGAGATCTCACTGACCCAATATGGCAAGCTGAAGGAGGCACTCATCGGCAAGAGCAAGCAATATCACTATCACAAATTGTGGGCCGTGGTCAATGAGAATTTTGCGGTTAAGACGGGCGGCAACAGTGGCATACAGCAGCCCATTTCCGGTTCGGAGAAGAACGCCTCGTTGGTGGTGTCCCTGATAGCGTTGATCTACTCCGAATTCGAGCTGGCCAAAATGTGGCGACCCATGACCATTGATGATATCATTCGATACGGCGTCGCCTACTACAAGACCCTGCGCAAAAAGTTCCGGCTGGACGGCAAACGCTGGAAGAACAAGAAACCGGAATTGAATGTCGTCGAGCTGCCGGAAATGTTCCTAATGGGCGCCTTCAAGGCGACGGTGCGCAAGCACCCGTTCCTGCTGACCGGCCACGTGACCGACTGCAAATCGTATCTGGAATCGCAGCTGACCCACGCCCTGCAGCAGCTGTTCGAGAAACCGGAATGGCCCGCGGCTCTGCTGCAGATCGACAACTCAGTGTTGGGAATCTGGCGGGATCGGGAGTTCTTCTATGTGTTCGATCCGTTTCGACGCAATCGCACTGGCCTGGTGGTGGATCCCGACGATTATCGGATCAAGGGCCTGGCCGTGCTGCAGATGCACACCACATTCGATTCGTTTGTGCGCGTCCTCTACCAGAATGCCCTGAAGATGCGTCGTGGCGGCAAATTCTTCATCCATGGCATTCGAACCGGCTGCATTCGACCATTGCAGGTGATGACGCAGCAGTCGAACAAGTTTCCGGCCCTGCAAATGGGTCTGCCCACATTTACCGATGAGCCGGAGGCAGTGGAGCTGGCCCAAAAGAAGAGCATTGAGAGCATACCGGAGGAGGAGCGCTTTCCGGTCAGAGATGAGCGGGAGTTCATTGAGGACCTCATACTGGGCATTATCAACGGCGTCATCAAGTCGTTGCCCGAACCGAAATTCGATCGTCCGCACCTGTACAGGCAGGCACAGAAGGTGCTCGTCGCCACCGACAAGGAAAATCTCCGTGCGCTGCGTCTGAAGATCAAGCGTGGCTACGAGCTGGGCGAGGAGGAGGAGCTGCCCGAATTGAAGCGAGTGCTGACCATCGAGGAGGAGCTGGAGCTCAAGTCCAACTATATGACGCTGCACGATGGCGCCTACATAATTATGGGCACCACCAAGTTGCCGCAACTCGATCCCGAAATGACCAAGCTGGGCGGTATCCTGGCCGCATTGGTGGCCACCGCAGTATCGGCCAAATACAAGGTGTCCACCTGGAATGCCGAGCTTGTTGAGTTCTGCATCTATTCGGTGAACAAATTCGGCGATGAGTATCAAAATTACGAGCTAATCCTCTCCTGCTTGCTCAGCCACAAGCTGCCGGACATTGCCGTCGGCGACAGCAACTTCTCGCTGGTTGTCTCCGAGGTGTACAAGTCGACGATGTCGACCTCGTTGCGGCAGGATCTGCTCGAGCTGCTCATCGATAACAATCGTGTCCTGGTCGTCTGCCAGCATTTCTCCTGTGTCATCATCAAGCGCTACAATTTGCTGTACATGTTCATTGGGTTCCCCTGCAATGCGATTGGCTACCGCAAGGGCGGACCCGGCCCGGCCTGCATGATGCGCTTCATTGAGCTGGACTCGCTGATACGACGCATCGAGTTCGGCTGCAATCCTCAGGGCTGCACCGTGATGAACTACATTGTGGCCGCCATCAAGATAGTGGATAATAACATCCAGGGTCGCTTCCGTCACTGGTCAAAGGCGGACGAGGATGCCGAATTCAATGCGGAGAGCAAGCGCAAGGAGAGGATACGCAAACAGCGCCTGGAGAAGTTGCGAATCATTGACGAGGAGCTCCAGCGGGAGAACAAGCGCGTCCAGGACTATCTGGCTGCAAAGCAGGAGCACATCGATCGCAAAAAAGGCAAAAAACGTAAGTGGCTTTGGAATGGAAGTCAAAATTCCTACACCGAAAAATTTTCAACTGTTCCCCAGCCGAGTATAGGGACAGGGGCATTGACGAGGGCATGGACGAGGAGGAAATGGACTTTATGGAAATGGAGGAGGAGGAGGCCGAAGGCGAGGAGGAGGTGGAGCTGAAGCACAAGCCCGGCAAGCATCTGCCCAAGGAGGTACGCAAAGTGTACAAGCCCCGACCCATTCTGTACGGGTATCGGATGCGGGAGAAGGACTGCCACTTTAAGATCCAGGGCAGCATGAATCTGGAGGGTCGCGAGGACGGCAGCTTCAAGGAGATCAAGCCCTGCTACTTTGCCTGCGCCCTGGCCATACTCAGCGTCTCGCTGCGTCCGCTGAATCGCTGGAACTCCTATCGCATCGACCGGGTGATCAGCCACGCCAAGTCGATAGCGTCGCGTGTCTGCGATCTGGAGTCGGTGTTTGAGCGCGTCGTTCGTCACGTGACCATCGATGAGTACGAGTTCGATATCTGGATACGCATCTTGGAGCCGGTCGGCATGTGGACGCCGGCCGCGAAGCCAGCAACAATTACCGCCGAAGCAGCCGTCACCATAATCAAGAAGAAGCTGCAAAAGGTGCTCAACACACGCAAATATCTGATGATCTTTACGCCCAACGGTTGCTTTGCTTTGTATCACGATGAGTTCTATCATCTGTTCGATCCGTATGCCAGCATGGATAAGCCTGGCGAGGAGGAGGAGGAGGATCAGGCCGGCGATGCTGACGAGGGTGGCGATGGCAAGAAGAAGAAAAAGTGCCCCAAAGGTCCCAAACGGTATCCGGAACGGAACACCGCCTCGTGGGTGCTATTCGCCGAAGTTGACGAGATGCTCGAGTACATTGACAAGCGCTGTTCCCAGCCAGACTGGAAGGAGCAGAGCCAGTACATGTTCTACGTGGTCGATGTTTTGTCCTACAAGAAGGCAGCGCCCAATGCACGCATCCTGCAGCTGCTCACCGATCTCTCGATACCGATGAGCTGCTCCAATCGACAGTACGGACGCCCCGAGTATGAGATTTGCGCCACCAACGAGTCCCTCGGCTGGCTGGAGCTGGAGAACTGCCTGCCCGTGTGGAGTCGCATGAACAGGCGTAACACCTCCGGCAAGTACCGTAATCTGCCCCTGAGCAAGCTCAAGAAATACGACGTGGAGATCGAAGGCCGTCTGTGGTCCCTCTGGGGTAACCTCCATCCGGAGGCGCCCGTCTTCGATGAGGCCCTACGTGGCCGCCAATATCTCGCCATCTATGTGGTCGCCTGCTGTGCGGCCAGCGTTTACAACCTGATGGACTGGAGCGCCCAACTGCTGGACACGATTGTCGTCAGTGGCAACAAATACTTCCAGGAGAGCATCGCCCAAATAAAACAGGAGGATTACGAGTTCTCCTTGGAGAATCTGAACATCGACTGCGCCCTGGAGACGATCAACTTTGTGGTCCACATCGAGCACGTCTGCTACGGCAAACTCTACCGCGTGCCCACCTTCAATCGGATGAACCTCTCCGAGGCGCTCATCTACTTCTTCAGCCACTACCAATTCGGGATCGTGATGGTGCGCAAGCGGGCACTGGCCATTGGCTTCTGTCCGGGCAACGACGGCGGCTACTTCATGTACGATTGCCAGGAGAAGGATCAGCCCCTGTTCCCAAAACAACAGGGTGCCTCGTACCTGCTCCGCACACGCCATCTGCAGGTGCTGCTCTACTGCATCGTGGTCACCCTGAATGTGCCCTACTACAACATCGACTTTAGCATCCACAAGGTGGAAATGTTGCGTGAAGGCGCCACCGTTGAGAACGAGGAGGAGGAGGAGGAGGGTGGAAAGTAGTTTACTTGGTGATGTGCTGTGTTTAGTCATTATTTAATGAGGATTTTTTTAAAACGCCTCTATAATAAAATTGTGTAACATGGCCAATTAATGGAACGTTTTCTAATATAATTGATTACGATATTTGACTTGGATTGAATTTGTTCTAGCGAGAAATTGCACTTTTCCTTTTACCTTGCGCCATTTTACTTTTTGTACAAGTTCCTAGGAAGAGGCAGAATTAAATCTGCGTCGGAAGGCACTAAAAACAAATAACATTTTTGTTGCTACCGCGCTTCCTCAGATTACTTATGTTTATATGAATAGTATTTGGTTATTTTGCAGTAAAAAAAACTAAAGCAAATTGCTGTAATGTTTAATTTTCTTGGGTTTCAATTTGCTTTTGCAAAACAACCGCGAGACATTCCCATAATCAACGGTAATAAAAGCTCGGATTACAAATTCGGCTAGTTAGCTAACTCGAGCTTTCGTCGCCATCTAGAGCTTTTGTGGCGTTGGAGAACCCACCACGAGGATCGAAGCCAGTGGTGAGGATAGAAAGTTAACGAAGCGAGGCTAGCGAATTTTTCGTGTGTCAATTAAAGAGACAGTCGACGAAAGAGTATGAAAGCGATCGAACGTGCGCACGGTGGTGAAGTGAAAATGAAGAGTGAAAGTACGGTAAATTGACGCGAGCATAAAACAACGACGAGAGTGCGAAGAATAAAGCGTGAGTGTACGCGAGTGCGAGTAACCGGCAAAGGATATGAGAAACATAAAGAAAATCATGTAAATTGTTGCTTCTTGGCTGTGGAAAAAACTAAAACCAAGCAAAGGAGGAGCAAACAGATGGGTAAGTGTTAGATTTTTCTCATATTTACATAAACATATTTATCCATACATTTATACATGCTCAAATACAATACATATTCGCCTTAAGCATAATCTTAATTGCAGTGGCCACGTGGCAGCGAGATAGGTTATGTTTAGTTAATTTTGTAAAGTACAGTGGGATAGGTAAAACGCGTGCGACTGAAATACATTTTTCTTGCGCTTGTCTGCCAAATTCTAACTGTAACATTTATTTGACGTGTGTTAAAAATGCTTCTATACAGTTAAGCGAAGGGACAGACATTGAAAAAATCCAATCTACTTGAAAATAATTTGGTCTATTTAGCTTTAAAATTGGAGAATGTAGAAAATGTGATGAAACAGGGACTTACAAGTTAATCACAATTTGTATTATCCAAGCAGCTTTTGTATAATAAGTCAGAGTTTTAGACAAGACCTTGTGTGGGCACTAAATCAGTGCAGGAAACTCTAAATCTTAGCTGAGTCTGCTTTTTCTATGGCCAGTTAGGAAGGCTCCTTTCGTATCTGTTGCTCCCAATGGCTTTCAAATCAAAGCATGAGACACTAAACTGGCTGGAGCTAGAGAGACAGCTGCCTCCGTGGAGCCGTAGATACAAGCGTAATACAGCCGGAAAGTATCGCAATATGGTGCTGAGCAAACTGAATCAGTTCGACATTGAGATTGAAAACCGCCTGTGGTCCCTGTGGGGCAATCTACATCCCGAGGCGTACGCTTTTAAGGAATCTCATCGTGGCCGCCAATGTATCGCCATCTATGTGATTGCCTGCTGTGCGGCCAGTGTTTACCACCTGATGGACTGGAGCGCTCAATTGCTGGATACGATTGTCCTTAATGGGAACAAATACTTGAAGGAGAGTCTCTTAGCTAGCAAAAATAGCGGCAAGTCTTTTAGCCTCAAAATTGATTGTGTATTTGAAGATTACAAGTTCGTGGTCCACATAAACCGAGCCTGCTGTGGCAAGCTCTATTGCCTGCCCAGCTTTAAATGCATGAATCTCTCCGAGGCGATCAATCACTTCTTCCAACGTTATCGCTACGGCATTGTGATTGTGCAGAAGCGGGCAGTGGCCATTGGCTTCTGTCCGGGCCCAGATGGCGGCTACTTCATGTACGATTGCCAGGCGAAGGATCAGCCTCTGTTTCCAGAAGAAGAGGGCGCCACGTACCTGCTCCGCACCCACCAGTTGCAGGTGCTGATCTACTGCATCGTGGTCACCCTGAATGTGCCCTATCGTAACATTGAGTTTAGCATTCACTTGGTGGAAATGATGCGTGCAAACGGAAAGTAGACGGAAGGAGGATCTGTGAGCGGTCTTCTGGATGCCCTTCTTTGCACATTTGACAAAGAATTTTATGATGCGGACTTGTAATTTTTAATAAACTTGACCAATTTTAAGTACTAATTAAACAGTTAACAACAATGGGATCTCCTACGAGTTACACTTGGTCACCTAATGCCGCAGGCGCTGCTCCTGTTCGGCCTGCTTGTAATGATAGCCATCCTGGCGCAGATGGTGCGCTGGCTCCGGCTCGAAGGCCAGCGTCTCCGCATCGGTTGGTGCCATTGGCTGTTGCACGTCCAGGATGTAGGGCATCTGCTCGGCTTGAGGCTGCTGCTCCTGGTACTGCTGGTAGATGTATTCTGGCTGCTGTGCGGGCTGCAGATAGCGCATGGCTGGTGCCGCTTGGGGCTGCGGCTCAGCTGGTGCCATGTACTCCATGGCTGGCGCTGGCATCGATTCAGGCTGCATCATGGTCTCGGACTCGGACTCGGATTTGGGCTCGGATGCGGCCTCGGGCTGCCTGGCCTGAGCTGGGGGCAAGTAGCGTGTGGCAGGCTGAGCTGGTGGCAGATAGCGTGCGGCGGACATGGCTGCCATATTTGCCTGGGCGGGTGGAAGGTAGCGGCTGGCGGGCATCTGTTCCGGCTGCTCCGGCTGCTCCGGCTCTGGCATTGCCGGTGGGGTTAGCTGGCTGCTCGGCGCCAGCTCCATGGCGCCCTGTTCGTTCTCGCGCATGTATTCCACCTGCTCGGGCAGCTCGCGCAGCTCGTGCTGCTCAATGGTCATCTGCTCCACCTGCTCCGGCCTGGCCGGTGGCAGATAGCTGCTCGACAGATGCGATACATCCGCCGCGGCCAGAGCCAAACAGGCCACGCAAATCGATAGTGTTAGACAGCTGGTTCTCTGCGAGTGCAATAAGTCCATTAGTCCATTAGTGTTGGCCATCTTTGTCTGTTGACCAGGTTCACTTACCATGTTGTCGCTTGTTTGACTGAGTGCCGTTTGATAGTTGACCAGCTGGCATTCAGTGTATTTATACGATCTCTGGTCGTAGACCTTCGATTGTGTGAGAGTGTTTCAATATTTGGCTTGGCTTGATGCCATGTTCCGTTATTTATCTTACCAAGTTGTGTGGTTTTTTTTCTTTCTTATTTTCAACGCTCTTTTGCGCATCTTAGCAACCAACATTCAAACATTGCTGAATCACCAAGCAAAGTCAACAAAATAAAAAAAATATATGAATTTGTAGTAAAAACTGACCAGGGCAACAAGTGAACCGATCCGAAATTCAATTTGATGCGGCTTAAGCCGATTTTTTGGCCGGCGTAGCCTCTTAACAGGCGGGCGTTTGACAATTTCAATGGCTCTCGAGATCTTCGGGCCGCCGGCATCACAACTGGAGCATGGGCTATGCCTGCTCCAATATTACCTTGAGCTTTTAACATATTTCTCTCTATTTTTTCTATGCCATAGTTTTTTTTTGCACTGTCTTTGCCTTGTGGCAGCTGTAAATTTCACGGTCAGCACGTGGGCCACAAGTGACATCTGAGTGTGTGTGTGTGTGTGTGTGAACTTCACAGGTGAATGGGCTTTTGAAGACTAGCTAATCTGCATATATTTTTATTTGTGCAATAACATGTGAAAATCCATTGTCAGCAATTTAAAGAAAATAAGAAGTTGGAGTTTATTTCGGATTGCTTGAGAAAAAAATACCCTTATATAGTATGTGAGAAATGGCTGTTATAATACTCTACTTATTAAAAACAACTTTTGCGTTAATATAAGGGGATCACATTTTACATGAATCACAATGCATATCGGTTTTCTTAGCAAACATTAATTTACAATCGAAAAACATCCGAACTTAACTTTGATAGACGGTAGATCCTTCCTAAGGAAATATTTTACTTGTGTCTTAAAAGCATAAAAATATTGAACTCCTATAAAGATTACTTGCTAAAACTTAATTTTTTTTTTATATTTTAGATATACGATGTAGCATTCAAGTACAATTAAAATCAGGAAAAGTCTTAATGAACAGTAATATGCACTTTTTTGATATACTAAGGATTATTCATACAATCCTGTGTTAAATAATAAAAAAGAAGAGAATGCCTTGCAGTAGTTGCTTTTGTAGTTGGCTTTTATACGGTTCAATTCTCAATTGTAATGTAACAGCAGTCAGGTAGGGTCTCTGTCTATAAAAAATCGGTTTTTATCTTTTATTTTTTGTATTGAAATTATTGTGTTTTTGTTTTGGCGAGCTGTTTTATCCCATAAACTACTGCAAAAATGTACTCTTGTACAATGTGCGGCATGATGAAGTCGTCGCTGGGTAGCAATCCGGAGTTTGAGTTCCGCAGTCGGCGACTTCAGAACGAGGAAGCTTACATAGAGGGCAAATCAGATTGGTGCGCCAAGTGCGGATCACTGAGATTTTTTATCAAGTCCAACGAGGGCACAGACCCGGCACAGTATACGGTGGAGCAGCCGAATCGGAAGCTCGCCAATTATCCGATCGGAGCGACAGCGAAGGGTTGGCAAGAAACTGGTCGAGACGGCGGGGCAAAGGCAAGCGAGCGATATGGTCTGGACCCAAATGCGCCACCAACTCGCAAAATGCTGCGCGAATTGCGTCACGAGGCACGCAAGGCATTTCGCCACGAGCTGTTGGCTACCCTGCCGTCCCATCTGCCACGTGGCACCTTGTGGGAGCACAAAGTGCGCTCCATGACCACGGGTCATGATCAGCACAGACGTCGTCGCGAACATTCAACCGCCGAGCGTCGCTCCAAATCGGTGATTAATGAGCCACATCAAAAATTGGCCAAGGACATGCGCAAATTCGGTGCCTTGAAGTCCATCAGACGTATGCAATTGAACCATCGAGATCAAAACGCTGCCGTGCCAGACGAAGAATCTAAAATAAATCTAGTTGATGAACATGACGTGGATGAAACTCGCGCGGCCATTCCCTATAAGAATAAATTGCCGATTGGCAGGATGCAGCAATTGGAGCTGACGAATCCGTGGCAAGAGGAGGTGCAACGACGCACAAATCAATTGCTGGTGAAGAGCCCCAGGAAAGATCCGAAATCGGCACAAAATAACTACATGGATTTCAGTTTGCCAAATACAGGAGCTACAGCGGAGCAGATGGGGCAAGAGGATCTGCTGCATCAGACGCTGCTCGAAAAACTGAATTTGGTAAGCGAATGGGAGCGCATTCGTGTTCGTGTCGAGGGCGAATGCAAACGGGCCAAAGCGGAACTGGACGAGTTTCAGCATCATCAGTGGAACAAAGGAAGAACGCGATCAAGACGTAATCCACCAAATTTCAGACAGTTGGGCGGAGCACAGTTCGGGCCAGCTTGTCCGCACCAGGAGCCGGAAAACGAGCTGAAGAAGGGTCGTGAGAAGACCATTGGTGATGCATTGGATGAGAAGCTGGAGAGCGTGCTGGACACGATGAAGAATACACCGCAGCAAATCGAACCACAAGTGAACGAAACGGATGAAACTCTCGGCTTTGCGCCCACTGCGCCGTCTGCCAGTCAAACGGATGTCGATCAAACCGACTCCACTCAACCTGGCATCCATATCGAGATGTCCAAGTCCTTGCACATGTCGGATAGAAACGTTCCGAAGCCGAAGCGTCTGCTTAGCAAACTGCACATGCTGGTGTCGACGGTGCAGCGTGCCCGATTCCGGGGATTTCCCGAGGATCCACAAAAGCTGCTGCAGACATTGAGTACGGCGGAGCTAATGAAGGACCGTGATCCACCAGCGGCACAGTTCTCCACACTGCCCTGCGATCCCAGCGAGCTGATTGCCTTGTTATCCTTGAAACGGGATGTGCTGGAACCGAATGTGGCCCGACCATTGAAGATCTGCCGTTCGCCGATATTCTGTCCGGATGCGGACTGCAGGCGTATGTTTTTTATCTCCGATTTCAACGATCATCTGACTCACGAACATCCCACGCTGGCCATGGAGCGCGTAGCGCCCTGCAAGGCCAAAACCTTCTTTCTCGACACACGCGTCACGCAGCTCAACAAGGCCAAATGCAATATGGTCTACTTTGTCAAGGACAAATTTATCGATAAGAATACCGAAAAATATCCGGATCTATTGGCGGTGCTCGTAATGTCGGCCCGCTTGCAAGCATCCGATTTCTTTGCATCCAACGAAAATCTCGACCAGAACTGTACTGCTTGCTCCACTAGTCCCGATCAGGAAATCTTTCTCATTTGGCTGACCAGCATTCGACCCGATGACACCAAAATTATCGGCACCATATCCGTGTGGCCAACCAGCAGCCAGCCCACTGTCGAATTCCTCATGGTGCACACGAACGAGGTCTACAATATCCGATCTGCTCAGAAGCTAAAGAGCATCTACAACAGTAATCGGGTCATGGCCCTACCTGGAAATTTCGTCAATAGAATGACCGATGGTGGCAAACACCTTTTGGCCGTTCAGGTGTTAATTCATTAGATCGTCTTTGGATATCGATTGGTTTTAAATTGTAATTGTTTCGAATATATTGTGGGGGGAATCATAAATTGTATCTTCAATTTTGACAAGAATAACGTTAACCAATCATTTGTGTTGTTATAATGTGTTATAATGGAAAGGGCTTAAAGTTAATATTAATTTGATGTTAAATTAAAATATCTATCTTTCCATATATTCTAAACTATCCCTGATATCGGAACTTTTGCAATTTCTTACTCTGAAAAAAATTGATCCGTAAGATTAGATTATTAAAAGTTAACTTTTTTTAAACAAGGATATTTAAAATTCAGACCTGCTTGCATTTAATTTTAATATTGACTCAATTGCCACGCGGTTCAAGAATATAAATACTTCAAAAGAAGCGTATTTGTCTCCCTGAATGTTTTACATGTTTCTTATAAAAATTACTCTGTTTGCAATTTAAAAAAATTTCGTATGTTGCTGCATACTTTTAGGCTGAAAACATTAGAGCTTTCTTGAATTGCAAACAAGTTTATTTGTATGATCTCAATCAACGTCTCAGAATGCTGGGCAGGCCTTGCTTTAGATTTAAAAAAAAAAGCACACACACACAACTAAAAGTTTAAAAACATTTTACTCTAGTGCTTTCATTCATCGGTCTTTTTGAAGGTGTAAAATTATTAAAAGAAAAATATATTTAGGCTTTAAAAGTAGAAATTCGTACAACATTTTTGGTTAGTTTATAGAGAACCTGTGCGTTACCAGATCATGTCTTCACAGATTGGCGTCGAGAAGTGCGGTGGTGAGGGCTCTAAGGCGGCCGGTCGTGCCGCAGTTATCCGTTCTTTGACCAGCGATATGTCCCTGGAACTGAAGCCGTCTCCGAAACTAACTTGCATTCCACTGCATCAACGGCATCGTTTGGTCAACTCGGAAACCAGGTGATGGCAGCCTTAAAAACTTGAGTCGAGAACTTTAAATAATCAAATGTCCTGTTGCAGTGTGGCCTCAAAAAAAATTGATATTGATATGCCGGACAAGTCCTGGTCGGTGTTATATATCGGTGCCAAAAAAGATGACAACTTCGAATAGTATCGAGACTAGTTTGGTTGCCTACAATTATGAAAAGTCTAAAAATGCTATTTATTTTAGCTGTTTAGATTAGTTACGATCACCCCCATAATTGTGATTGACTTATACGCCTCCATTTCACTCGGTCACCCAATGCTTTAATATAAATTCCCACATGTGCCAGTGCATACACTAAAATGTATGTCTTCTCCATTTATTTATTAATTTTTTGTTTCATATACACACACACATGTGTGGGTGGTAATATTTGCCTAGTGTTCACAGCCAATTTCAGTTGACGTCGAGGTTTACCCCCAGCTTGTCTCGCAGACGACGATTGTGATTAATTGCGACGTCGTCATTGAATGCGATCTGGCGCTAAATATGCATGACCACGAGTCGTTCCATGATGTCATTTCACAAATGATAGCGTAGAATCATTGAATGGCACTTGATATGCGATATTGCTTGCCACATAACGTGTGTCTTCTGTCGCCAAATGAGAGTTCAGCATCATCTTGACGAGTGACAAATGAAACAATGTACGAGCGGGCATCTGAAATAGGCGGAAATAATGTCTTAATGATACAAATGACGTGTCTTATTTAATACTTGACATACTCTGAAATACGTGTGAAATTGCCAAGAAACTCTGGTACACATGATTATGATCATGACATGTGCTAGTCATTTTTCAAGCAGTTTTGACAAAAAGGGAGCTCAAACATAACCGACACTTGTCAGATGCAGGGAATTGAATTTATAGATTAAAAAAAAAAAAATTAAAAAAATTCAATATTATATAATCTCGGCTGCCACATGTGGTATAACTGTACCAGAGTATAACTGTACCAAAGTACTTTAGACAATGGTATTTTCTTCCAAGTCAACATTAGTATGAAGTACCATTTAAAAATTGATTTTGAGGTGATTCATTTTTCGGCCAAAATGCATGCCAAGAATTACAGAAATTGTAACATGTCATTTTTTGAGAGCCCAAAAAACTTAGGCGATGTACATACTTGTCATAATTGTTAGATTAATTCTAAATTTAATATAAAAATTAAAATTTATTGAATATTTTCTAAAACAAAGCTTAAAAATTTAAATATATTTAACAATTTCTTTTTTCCTTGAAAATTTTAATTTATTCGAAATTTCTGGTACAATATAATTTTTTCGAGTGCTAACCGTAGATTTACCAAGTTGTTAACAGGTTGTAACACGTTAGAAACGTGTATTTTGTGTTGTTTTTCTGCCTCCCACTTTATCAATTTCTCACTTTCGTTTTCCTCTTGAAATATTGCCAGCGTTTCTATTCTTGTGTTTTGCTGTTTTTATTTCGCACCGCGACACTCACTGCCAGAGACCTTTCACCGTAATCGGCTAAGAATAGCTTATGAGCACATAATTGCACACTTGCTAATTCACGGCAATGCATATAAAATAGCACAATAAGCACACACACACACGCACGCACACACACAAATACACCGGCATGCAATACTTTAATTAATGAGGCAACAGACAGCGCCCAGACAATTGAATTGGGGGCGTGCCAATTGCGGGGGCGGAAATACTTGTGTGGGCCAGAATGCAATTTTGTGAAGTTCTTGGAATTGTTGAAGGGCCACACTTTAAGAACCTTCAATAATTCAAAGAACTAGTCAAAGCACATTAAGGGGTCAAATCAAGGTTAAAGTGCGACTTTTGCCTTTTTTGTTGCCAGTGAATTTATATTTTATTTTGAGAAAATAATACAAAATTTGATATGCGAACAAAGAAAAGCAAGATCACTTCGCACATACACAAAAACTGAAAAATAGAGAAAAATAAATATATTTCTAGAAATGTATCATGAATCAATATGAGAAAAAATATTACGATTCTGTATCATTTCCGGCTTTGAGTTAATTTCCTAAGAAATTCAATAAATTTGGATGATGTGTTTTTGTACCTCTTAAATTTCTTGTTTATTGTTTGTTCGAAAGGTGAACTGAAAAGTCTGTGCAAATAATTGGCAATGGGTGAAAAAATGCAATAGTTAAAAATAAGTCATTTAAATGAGATCATCATAATTTTATTGTATATTATCTGGTCGAACTGAGTAAATATGAAATGCAGTGTAAATAATTTGCTAAAATTCGCAGGCAAAAAGTTCATTTTTTATATCGCCTATAGCTTTGAGCTATTCGTAATTGAAATGGATCGTAAAATTGCTCTTGTTCGGTTTTTTGCATTTTATGGCGCAAGCCGCCAACTTCAAAGTTGTCTACATCAGTGTTTTTAATTTTTTTTCTGGCTGCTCTTTACGTCTGATTGATGGCTATGATTGATGAGCTCTACAACTGGTAGCCTGTTCGTCCATATACACATATAGTGTAGTGTATAGTAACCGCCTGCTTGTCCTGTCTCCCTCTGCGGCCAGCTTGGTTTTAATTTATTTTCACATAAAAATGCTGCCGCCCAAATTGATACAATTGAACTTTGTTATACGTTTTTTATACGCTTTTTATTGGACACTCTCATTTCAGTGGTTCTCAAAGTTATTGCCGGCTACATGAAATGCCTTTTCTCCAATTTCAACCTTTTGAAACATTTGCATAACAGCACCAAGGTTCAAAGTGCAGCCACAAAATGTGTAACACATGGCCGAAAAAAAGTAAACAGCTTGCACTGTGGAAGGATAAACTCGAAACTTATTTCAAACATTTAAAAATCGTAATAATTTTTTTTCAGCTTTTTCTTTCCACTCTCTTTTTTAGATTTTATTCAATAGTTTAGCATTTAAATAAAAGATATTTGATAAGAAGCTTGTTCCACTGTGCGCCCATCGTCATTGCGGCACTTACATAAAATTTTCATTTTCATTTTTGGCAAAAATCTCCGATTTCCATAAAGCAAACATGAGCATAAGCATAAAATTAAATATGCATAAGAATTGGCAAGTCATTAAGGCGAATGGCAATGGCATTGCAGTTGGTACTGTAGGGGAAACGGGGGGAGTGAGCTGGGCGGTGAAGGCAATGCGATAGGTGGCCAATACCCAGGCATTGTCTGAAAGGGGAAAGAGTCTAGGCGCAGTTATGGTATCATTTTGGCCACGATTGCTATGCGGCTTTGACAGTTTTGTTGCTGTTGATGGTTGCGGTGGTGTTGATGTTGCACTTGTTGTTGTTGTTCTTGTTGCTATTGCTGTTATTGTTGTCTTTTGGACAATGTGTCATTGACACGGTTCGTGGCTGCGGCTGAGACTTCGTTTGCATCTTTAATGCGTTTTGCACAAAATTTAAAGCCGCCAAGCTGCCAAACCACCAAAAGGCAAAAACAGCAAAATGCAATTATTTTGTGCGAAGTGCAGCTAATTTTCGCTTTTTTGTTTGACAAATTGAATTTCACTCGCTGACGCTTAGTCACGTTGGGGAGTGTGTGTGTGTGGCTCTTGGAGGCCTGTCCAGTGTGGCGTATACGTGTTATTGCCAATTCGCGGCCAATTTCCATTTGTATACCTGTCCATACACGCATGTGTATATCGGTTTATGTGTCAGCTACTTTCGACACATTCGACGCACTTACTAATTAACAGAATTTTTGAATAATTGGCTAATCAAATGAAAGTTTAATTATTTGAATTTGAACAATTTACAGTTTATATAGTGAGTGCATAATTGATAGGTTTATTGCTGCGATTTGACTGATGGTAAATAAGTGTATATAAAGTGATTTGGCTTGTTAACAAACTGAGTCATATTTACGCACCTGGTTAATACCAGAGTGATTCAATTGAAATCCTTTTTTTTACTAAGAGGATGGAGAATCAATTCTAATGCATAACTTTGTGATTCGTGTTTGTAACAAGCTGCAGGCAAATATTCATACATCATTTACAGCAATGGTTGTTAGTCATTATTTCGTTTATACAGTATTAAATAGATTTGTGTAAAAAAAATCTTAGATTTTGTTGTTTTTATACTAGTTTAGTGTCGGTCTTGCTGACCGTCTGTCTGAAGCTATGATTCTGAAACTTGTAATAAAATGATAATAATAATGATATATTTTTTTTCAAATATTAAAATTGCGAATTTTTATTTTTAATCGATTGCAATTGTCATAATTAGTGAAAAAAACAACATTAAAGCGGATTCTGAGGGGGTCAAATTTTTGGTTAAAAATCATGCCAAAACGTACAAAAATTTTGACATATAAAGCTCTCGGACCCATAGCTCCAATACATCAAACTACCATAGCTTTGTCAAAACTGAACCTATTTTGACGATTGATGGCATTTTTTTCATGATTTGGCCTATAGATTGATTCTGCATTTAAAATATATGCATTTTTAAAAATAAAATTTTTTCACTTTTTTTTGGAAAAATCATGTACCCCCCCTTGTTAATTTCCAAAAAAATTTTTTTTTCAAAATTTCAAATTGCGAATTTTTATTTTTAATCGGTTGTAATTGTCATAATTAGTGTAAAATACAACATTAAAGCCGATTCTGAGGGGGTCAAATTTTTGGTCAAAAATCATGCCAAAACGTAAAAAAATTTTGACATGTAAAACTCTCGGACCCATAGCTCCCATACATCAAACTACCATAACTTTGTCAAAACTGAACCGATTTTCACGTTTGATGGCATT
>SCDY01001739.1:0-23434 GCA_004143825.1 Drosophila micromelanica
CTGAAAGTATTATGAACGTACATTGATTTACTGTACTTAAGTTTAATTTCTGTTTTCTACTTTTACTTGAATTTATGTAAGCCTTAATTCCGTTTATAATGTTGTATATATATATATATATATATATATTATTTATGTTTATCAATTGATGTTGATTGTATTGGTGTATTGAAATTTACAATACGATAAGATTGATAGATTTGATCAAATTGATCTATGATGGTGGTCAAGAATGTGTGTATGTACCTAATTGCGTTGTAAATATCTTCCTCTACCATACATAATTTGGCCATATAAACGCTTTTTGTTAACTGATTAAAATGTTTGCAAAGTATAAAATATAACTATTACTCACCACATGTGTTTGGTACTGGCTGTTGGCCAGTACTAAGGCATTGGCCCTGTTTTTATGCCGCGACTGCAGCGCAGCTGATGATTTGCTGTCAGGCGGTATTAAGATAAAACCGCCAGCAAGTGCTGCGATAGGGCACACCGGATCATTGATTTATAGCGATGATTCGGGAACATAGCGCACGACATTAAGTTAAAAATCAAATGCTATTCACAAATGGCAAATCAGTAGCGAGTGAATCGGTCAAGGCATCGGCCACATGCGCGAACTGTGCTTAAGGATCTGTATATTATGGAGTGAAATATTCATATGTGATATAAAATATATATAAATTATATAAGTGATTTATACAGCTGCGAGTTGGCCAGTTTTGTGAAGCCCATGCCCAACAATGTGCGCGACAAAGGAGGCACGCAAACCAAATCCAGTGCTAAAAGCGAATTTTCTTTCCAAATGGTTTTTTCTGTGAGTGTGAGATCAAAAAGTTTTAGTCTATTATACATGGCTTTAAAAAAAAAAGTCCGAAAAACCGCATCTCTTAAATGATAGTGAAGTTAAGAATAAATATAAAACAACTATACGTATACGCAATTTATAGAAATATAACGTATACGCAATGTGTATTTAATTTCGTTGTTACGGAAATGCCCCAAACCTGTTACAACATGTGTTATGCGCGATCAACTCCTGCTACCTGCCGCCTACCTGACACCTGTCCCCGCATTGCTTGATAAGATAAGCTTGAAGAGCAAATCGCGTCCAGATTTACGATGTGTCGCAACGCTTGGCTGTCAATTTGTATTTAGAACATGCCACTGTTTTTTGTTAATAACAAAACTATTTAGCCATAAGAGAGAGAGTTCGAAATTGTTGTAATACCCAGACATATCGAAAATGGTATATGGGGTACATTAAAATGTTCAAATCTGTATAATTCTCGATTAGCATCATACATGCACTAAGTTCGGAATACGAGATCGCTTTTTTAATTTATGTCAAATAAATATTTTTAACTTTGTTAAACATGGGCAGGCTGCCATATGAACAATAGATTACAAGTTAAATAGTAACCTATTGTTACAAATTTGATTTTGGTAGAAGTAGAAGTAAATAGTAAAAAGCGTGGGGGTAAGAGCGTGGTTTTGTCAGGATGGGAGGATTAGTTGCCCAAAGAACCTTTTTTTAAGGTATCTGATGTGGCGGGCCTCTTTCAGCTCTCTAGCGAGCCTACTGACGTGACAAACAAATTTGGTCATGATTTGTTCATTGATTGTGTTGGCAACTTCATCGAGAATTGTCGATAGGGCCATCCATTTATATTGGAGTACCAAGAGAAGTTTGGCTCCATATTTTCGAGGGTATTGTCAAATTGTGACTTCTTGTGCAACCATTCTCCAAGCTGCTTTTAAACGTACTAGAGTCCGGAACTAACTTCTCCGAACCAGAAAATGTTTACTCAAATATTAAAAAAAAGAAGATATAAATATAATAATTTTAAAATTTTTCAAAATTTGAAAAATATGAATCTCCTTTAGTAGAGTTTCCATCTTAACTATGCTTTCACCTTCACAGCTGGTCACGTGAGATTCTGCGCAAAGGCTATGGCAAAAGCATTAAGCCCGCGGATTTGTACGCGCATATACCCAGCCTGGATAGCACCATCGTGTCCCACTCTCTGCTGGACCATTGGGAGCATGAGCTGCGACGCCCGGAGCCCAGTGTGCTGCACATGATCTTTAAGGCGTATGGCACGAGCTTTGTGCCCATTTGCATACTCTACTCCCTGCTGGAAATCCTACTGCAGTAAGTAGCTATGCGCTAGGGTTGAGGATTTGGTAAATTGATAAATTTATTCTGATTCACTTGCTTACACCTACAGCACCATGCAGCCGCTACTGCTGGGTAAGCTGGTGTCCTACTTCGCGGAGAGCAGCGATAGCCGCTCCAAGGAGTCAGCGTACCTGTACGCCATGGGCGTGGTCCTCTGCTCGCTGGTCAAGGCGCTGTGCTATCATCCATTTATGTACCATCTGTTTGCGCTGGGCGCCCGCATACGTCTGGCCTGCGCCGGCCTCGTCTACCGGAAGTGTCTGCGGGTCTCCGTGGCGGCCGACAACAGCGGAATGAGCGGCTATGCCATTGCCATAATGGCCACCGATCTGCCGCAGTTCAACGAGACCTTCTACTACTTTCACGAGCTGTGGAAGGGTCCGCTGGAGTGTGTCGTGTTTGGCTATATCATTTACCAGGTGATTGGCTGGCCAGCTCTGGTCGGCATGGCCACCATCATACTCTTCATACCGCTGCAGGTGTGGGCGGCCAAGGCGACGGCACGGTTCAAGCGCCTCTCGGCCGAATACGGCGATGAGCGCGTCAAGCTGATGAACGAGATCATCTCGGCGATGCAGGTGATCAAGATGTACGCCTGGGAGAAGTCCTTTGCCAAGCTGATAGCTCGCGTGCGCCACAAAGAAATGGGCGCCATACGCGGCTCCATGTACGTCTATGCGGCGCTTCAGTGCACCGACATGATCTCCAAGCTGTCGTTGTTCCTGTGCCTGGTCGCCTACGTCTTCACCGGCGACATTGTGACCGCCCAGAAGGTGTTCATCGTGTCCAGCTACTTTGATCACTTGAATCAGTCGCTGCTGCATCTGTGGCCACTGGCTGTCAACTCGTGGGCGGAGACATTTGTCGTCGCTCGCCGACTGTTGGACTTCCTGCTGCAGCACGAGGATCCCGCCGATGGCGGCGTGGCCAACTTCAACGATGTGGACGACGATGTGCAGCATGGCAACTATTTTGGACGCATGCACAATCCGCTGGCGATGCGCAAGAGCGTCACCCTACGGCGGCTAACCGCCAGCTGGGACCAGGCCAGCCAGGAGAAGCGCCAGTGGCACATCGAGGACATCAGCTTTCGGGCCGAGGAGCAGCAGTTCGTTGGCATCGTGGGCACCGTGGGCGCCGGCAAGAGCACGCTGCTCGCAGCTCTGCTTGGCGAGCTGGACATCATCAGCGGCAGCGTGGAGCTGAATGGCGTCATCAGCTATGCGCCGCAGGAGCCGTGGCTCAATCGCTGCAGCCTGCGCGAGAACATCATCTTCATGGAGCCGTACGATGAGCGTCGCTACACGGACGTGCTGCGCGTCTGCCTGCTGGACAAGGACTTTGACCAGCTGCCGCATGGCGATGCCACCATTGTCGGCGAGTCGGGCGCCAGCTTAAGTGGCGGCCAGAAGGCACGGGTGAGCCTGGCCAGAGCCGTCTACCGCAAAGCGGACATTTATTTGCTGGACGATCCGCTCTCCGCCGTGGACACCCACGTGGGTCGCCTGCTGCTGCAGCACTGCCTGAATGACTTCCTGAGCGACAAGATACGCATCCTGGTGACGCATCGTGTGCCGCTGCTGCGCCATGCCGACCACATGGTCCTCATGGAGGGCGGACGCGCCTCCATTCAGGGCCGCTACGAGTCGCTCAAGAAGCTGATCCGCTTTCGCATGTCCGTGGCCAACGACAGCGAGGTGGCCAAGCTGCGTGCCGCACGCGCCGACAGCATCTTTGAGGAGCCGCCGCAGCCGCGTGAGCCGCTGTCGCAGCAGAAGCTGCAACTGCAGCTGGACGAGCATGAGCAGCGCTACACGGAGCAGCAGCACCAGGGCTCCGTCAAGCTAAGCACCTACAAGCAGTACTTTGCCATCCTGGGCTTGCCGCTGCTGGTGCTGCTCATTTTGTTGTTGTTCCTCCTGGCACGCGGATTTGAGGCCACCATGGACATATTCCTCTCTAAATGGTAAGTGCGTCTTAGCCAGTCTTCTAGTCGTCTACTCTATATCTGGCATCCACACAGGGCCACCTGGGAGGAAACGCAACCGGACGAGAATGAGCCGCCGATCGAACGTCGCAGAATTCGCACGCGCTTGGTCACCCTGTACGGTGTGCTCATTGTGAGCACCCTGTTACTGTATGTGGTGCGCACCTTTGGCTTCTTCATGATGTGCCTGCGCATCTCGCTGCGCGTCCACAAATTCCTATTCCGGGGCATCATACGCGCCAGCATGCAATTCTTCACCATGGCCACCTCGGGTCGCATCCTGAATCGCTTCTCCAGCGACATCCTGGCCATTGACATCAGCCTGCCGCAGTCCATGATGGACTCGTTGGAGTTCTTTGTCAATGGGTTGGCGGTGCTCGTGGTGGTTAGCACCGCCAACTATTGGCTGCTGATTCCGGCGGCTATCATGATTGCCCTGCTCTACTTCAGCCGTAGTCTGTATATTGGCGCCAGTCGAAGCCTCAAACGCATCGAGACCATATGTGAGTATATTTTCTGAGATGGGGCTTATCTTATATACTCTGATCTTATGTGGTATTTTCTAAATATGCGATTTTCAAATTTTAAACTCAATTAATTCACTTTCCCAAGGGCATTTTCTCTATACTCTGTTTTTAATTGATATTTTCTAGATAGCTACTGACCTTGTCCAAAGATTGTGATCTTTATTTCTAAGTTATATTTTTAATATTTTTAATAATTTTAATATTTTACTTACATTTTTTTTTGCTCCAATTTCACGAACAGTAGAATTTTGTAGAATCTGTCGCTTTCGACTTTTAAGTGCTAACTACCTTTCCTACACCCTTCCCATAGCTCGCAGTCCCATCTACTCGCACACAAATTCCACGTTTAAAGGCCTGACCACAATACGCGCCTTGAATGCCACCAAGCGTCTGGAGCGGGACTTCCATAGCTACCAAAACGAGAACACATCGGCTGTGTATTTATATGCGAGTGTGAATCGCGCATTTGCCTTCTGGACGGATCTGATCTGTGTGCTGTATATTCTGGTGGTTACGTTCAGTTTTCTGGTGTTCGATCGGGGCTACTATAGCGGAGATGTGGGCCTGGCCATAACGCAGGCCATGACGCTGGGCATCATCTGCCAGTGGGGCATGCGTCAGACCGTCGAGCTGGAGAACCAAATGACCAGCGTTGAGCGCGTGCTGGAGTATGTGCAGATACCGCCGGAGCCCTCCTACGAAACGGAGGCGGCGGTCAATCTGCCCGCGCGGTGGCCCAGTGCAGGTCAGCTGCATTTTCACGATCTGCGCCTGCGCTACAGCGAGCACGGGCACTATGTGTTAAAAGGACTCAATTTTACCATACATCCCAAGGAGAAAGTGGGCATTGTGGGTCGCACGGGCGCTGGAAAATCCTCCATTGTGCAGGCCCTATTTCGCCTGGCACTCAACGAGGGCGCCATTGAGATCGATGGCTATGACATTGGCAAACTGGGTCTGCACGATTTGCGCAGCCGCATCTCGATTATACCGCAGGATCCGGTGCTCTTCTCGGGCACGCTGCGCTACAATCTGGATCCGTTTGAGCAGCAGCTGGACGAGGAACTGTGGCAGGCACTGGACGCCGTTAAATTGAAGGCTTTTGTGGGGGCTTTGAAGGGGGGCCTCAGCTACAGGCTGCACGATGGTGGCGCCAACTTTAGCATGGGTCAGCGGCAGCTGATTTGCCTGGCGCGCGCCATCTTGAGGCACAACACAATACTCATCATGGACGAGGCGACGGCAAATGTGGATGCGGAGTAAGCGGGTGATAATATATATTTATGATATTTATTCATTATTATCCCCGCTCCTCATTGCAGCACCGATCAGCTCATCCAGGAGGCCATACACAACAAGTTCGCCAGCTGCACGGTGCTCACAATTGCCCATCGCTTGCACACGGTCATGGACTCGGATCGTGTGCTGGTCATGGATGCGGGCCGTGTCGTAGAGCTGGGCCATCCGCACGAGCTGCTGCAGCAGCGCAACGGACATCTGTACCGGTTCGTGGAGAAGACGGGCGCGGGCAGTGCCAAGCACTTGCGCTACGTGGCCGAGCAGAGCTATCGCAAGCGTGTGCTCGGCAAGCGCCAGGAGCAGCTTGCGGAGCCGGAGCAACCGCCGGCGGAGGGCAGGCTAAGCGTCTTCAAGGGCACCACACTATAAAAGACTGTAGTTTATGTTTTGTTTTTTGTTGTAAGTTATGGTAATATAGTTTTTATTATAGTGAACTGATTTTTAAATATAAATCTATATATTTGTTTTTGTATATATATACTTTATATGTATAATATACGAAGTTGTTGTTGTAGCGTTTCTTCGTCTTAAAGTTTTGAAAAAAAGCATTTCCTTTGTAAGTATTTTTTACTTTTGTTTGTGTTCTTTTTTTTTAGTATGCAATGTATTTATTTACTTAACGTTTAGCTCTCTATTAATCTGGCTACTTTTTGGTTTTGAGTTTTAATTTGTCCATACTATAACTACGCTCAACTCGAGTTGTTGTTCTTGTTGTTGCTAGTATTATATGAGTCACATGAGAAATCTTGAAATCTGTAGCATTCATATATAATTATCTTTAAATCATTCCACTATGTCTTTAATGTGCGATTATGTTTTTAGCTATTCTTTATTTATAAAGATTTCATATATATATATACATATATATTAGGTTTTTCGAAATCTTGCTTGGTATATGTATAAAATTGTTTTGGTAGAGTGTAAATGAATTTATCGCATAGAATTTCACTAGATTTTCATACAAGTGTATATAATCATGTTCGTTTTTTCTTTTTTTTTTTTTTAATTTTTTAATGTATTTTGTTGTGTATAAATTTTAAAGTAAATAAAGCATATATTGATGTATATAGATTTTTAAAATATTTTTTTTTTATAATTTTTGCTTATTAAAAATTCGTTTACTTAAAGTCTGCCTTCAACATTATTTTTTATTTTGTGTTTTGATGTAAATAGAAAAATCATTTGGAGAATGTTCATAAATCTTATGTATGTATATATATTTAAATTTAACTTTAGCTTTACCGTGCTTACGATTACGTGTTGTTCACAAAAACCAAGTTAAACCTTGAAATCCTTCCCCAAATTTCAATGCTTAAGTTGTTTTTTCTCACTTTATTTGATCTCGTCTTAAATCATATCGCTAAACTTGCCTATACTTGCTGTTCTTGTGCTTTGAAATGTAAATACGCATGTGTATATTTTTGATGTCCTAGAAATAAGATTGTTTGCTGTTTAAGAAAAATTCGATGCAATTTGAATAAAATTGTTGTTTTGTTTATCGTTATTATAATTATTCATATTCAGCTAGTTTTTTATATGTATATATTTTTTTTCAAGCATTTTTAATTTACTTATTTTTTGTTGTTATTAAGTATCATGTTTAAGATTATGCGATATATGCTCGCTCTACTAAATTGTACGTACCATTAAAGGCTTATTTCATTAAGGGTTTCTTGTAGTATTTAGTATTTAAGGTATTAATTTTTATTTGATTATTTTTGTTTTTTGTCTTTTAAGTATAAACACGTTTTTGTATTCACTTTGTTATTCTCACAGTTAAGCTTCTTTGATTGAGCACAAAAGCAAATGAGAGTTTTGTTGAGGGGGCTGGCGGAAAACCAAAAAAAAAACATATCCTTAACATACTCAACATTCTAAATTTAAATTGTGTGTGGATCAGCTAAACATAGGCTCATCACTGGACGTACTAAGAATCTTCCCCTATTATCGGTTCGCCCAGTGCTGAACCTCGACCGATCCCATATCAGAGGATTTCAAATTGTGCAAAGTGAAGGAGATTTGTTTATAAATCAAAATTTATTAGTGTAAACAAACGAAATGTCATGTTATTTTAATTGGAAGTCAATTTGGTTAGTTAGCAGCTACTCGTATTTGATTTATACATAGTTAGGCGCTAACTACTCGAACTACGGCACTTGAGTATGCATTGTGCTAGCTTTATATTTTGTTTTTTTTTGGTTTTTTTTTTTGTGTGTTCCCTAAATTTTAGTTCAGCCAGCATTTAACAATATGTAGTTAAAAGTACTCTCGAGTAAAACGCTTGGCAATGAAAATAATGATGGGAACTAAACGTGCGTGCTTCCGTTAATTGAAACGCATATTTTGATTATAAAATATGGTCCCGAGGTTCTTAATATTTTTTTTGTTTTTTGTTTTATTTTCATTTTATCTGTGTGTGTGTTCTTGATTGGCTATAAGAATTATAATATTCATATTTTGGGCAACTATAGCAGCAGTTGGAGGTGTGGCCGGAACTCGCGTTTAATATATATATACACTACATGTATATATATATATATATGCTAACCCTTTACCACATTGGTAGCTGCTTTTAGGTATAGATAAGATAAGGCATTGTGCGTACATTGTACATAGTCTGCGTTTTTTTTTTTTTAATTTTATTTTTGTTGCTTTTGTTGTGTGTTCTACTTGTTTTGTTTTGGCAATGATTTTCGCTTTCAAATTTCTTTTTGTGGTATAAGATGTATATTAGCAGAAAAAACTCATTTTAACTACTTTAAAATGCTGCCTACAAAAACACTTTTATATCTATGCAACTTTTAATTGGGCTGGCTAGGCATAGGGTTTATTACTGTTTATACTTAAAGCGTAAAACCCAAAGCTTTAAATTTGCGTACAATATTTATATAAATTAAAAAGTATCTGATTTTTACTATTACTTATTTTGTTTTTATGTTTTATTTTTTTTACCTTTTTTTTTTAGGTTTGAAAAAAAGAGTAGTATGAATTTGTTATGCAAGGTTTTTTCGAAGATTTTTTATGGTGTAGTCGCATATATATATCAATGTACACATTGCTTGCTATTTATTATATATATAAATATCTATATATATATTTATATGTGTATATATGTTTTATGTGAGTAATTAATTAGCATTTGTTGTCGTGTGGTTCTGCAAAAATGTTTCTAATATACGCTTTAACGGTTTCGAAAAATTGTCCATTAATTGCAAAAATGTCTCTTTTTAAAAACAAGTTTCTAACAATGGCATTATGTCTGGCCCCTACAGAGAGTGGGCTGCTTCCTATCGCGTGCATAATAAACGACGATATCGACGATTTGTTGACTCGTTTATGTGTTTTCTTCTTTCTTCATTTTTTTTTTTAAATTTTTATGTATATCATTTATTTGACTGTGCTCATTTCTGCCCGGGCTCGATTATTTCAACGGTCACGCTCTCGGCCACCGGATTTGTTGTTATGTTCGTAATCAGCGACTCCTCCTGCGGCGACTGCAGCTGTGTGTGGTGCTGGCGATGCGCGGAGCCGTGCCGCTCGTGATGGCCACCGCCCGAGGACACCTTGCCCGGTGCCACCGAATTGCTGCGGTTCGAGCGTACCGAAGTGGCTGACGCATTGCTGCCCCGGGAGTTTTGGGAGCCTGTGGAAAGCACGTGGCAAATGTTTATTCACATATATTTTGTTCAGATGATGCACAGAGCATGTGGTACGTATAGATACGGTTAGAGCACAAAACAGCAACAACAACAACAACAATAACAAGACAATGGTGGGTTACGCCCAGCATTCACTTAGCAGCCAGTTAGGATGGCATTCGGCTAACTCAAGTTGAGCCTGGCGAGAGGACAACATGAGCCAACCGAAGGCATAGAAACGCATCCAAGCGAGCACACAAGACTACATAGAAACAAGATATATGCATTCCAATACATAGATACTAGTCTAGAATATTATACCAAAATAAAATGGGCGTGCCGAATTTTAAATACCTTTGCAGAAGGAGGATGTTATTCTATAAAGAACAATTTTCAACCACACAATGTGGAAACTAAATTTGGCCAACTAGTTCTATATTATATACTTTTTAGATTTAAATTTTTAACTTATTTAACAGGAACATTTTAATGCTACAAAAATGAGAAATAAGTTTTCATAGTTATAAACAGACTCGACATAGTCTCGACTGTTGGTACTGATTAGGAACATATATTTAGATGTCGTTCTTTACAACCCCCTCTGCAAGTGTATAACAAGTTTAGGCATAGCCGGATAAGCCAAGCATATTAAATCTAAAGAAATGGCGTGCGTTAAAAAAGGAAACTAAAAGCGGAAACAGAAGTGAAAATGAGAAATGAAAATGCAGACGCTGCTATGTACTATATGAGATAGTACATGTTTTCGAAATTGTTCGAGTATGATGACAGTTTCGTAATCTTCAGTTAGAGTGTGTCTACATAGAATACAGGGCAGTCTAAACAACTAAATCTGTAAATTTTACCTTAGCGTTAACGTTAACTTTAACTTGAACTATTATCGTAACGTTAAGTGTGTGTTGTTGTACATTTTGTGTGTGTTTGATGTGTTGCATGTTGGACAGTGTTGATATACATTGTTGTGGCATACAAGTGTAACGTCCAGTTAACGTTAACGTCAACTCTGACTACGACTTAGCGGTAATGTTTGGTTGTTACAACAGTTGGTACAAGAACAATAAAGACAGCAACTACATTTTACAGGACACTGGGCAAAAAAAACACAGCTTAACAACAACAACACATTCAACAAATTGAGGCAACTACAACGACGCCGCCTACCTCGTGGAAACCATTGCGGAACCAGGTACTGGTACTGGTAACTGGAACTGGAACTGGAACGTGAACGTGAACTGGAAGTGATACTGGTACTGGAACTGGTACTGATATGGCTGCATTGCATTGGATATATTATTGGTCTAAGACTAAAACTTATTAGCACCCGGATTGGCAGTCGTGCCGCAGGCGGGCGCTGTCCCCGGCGACGACACATACGTGGTAGTCACTGTGATGGATGACGCTGGCGTCGGCATTGGCGACGTTGTGGCGGCTGGGGCAGCATTCGTTGTGGCGGCGGCAACACTGGCCGCTGTTGTGGTTGGCACGTAGGGCAAAAAATGGCTATGGACAACATTGTACTGATTGGCGGCACTCGGATGCTCCAGCAGACGCGAACAGTTGGAGACATCGCTGACACGGGAGTCGCTGGAGCGTGTGTTGCTCTTCGAGCGTGTCATGCGACCTTTTTACAGCAATTCGTGCGTTTGTGTGCGTGTGTACAGGTGGTGTACGTGTATAAGTGTGTGTGTGTGTGTGTGTGTGTGTGTGTGTGTGTGTGTGTGTCAGAAGAGAGAGCAAGCAGCGAGCAAAGAAAATGTTTATTGTTTGGCATCGCGACACAAAACTCAAATAACAATAAAGTAAAGCGCTGAGCACAAAGATAATTGGCAAAAAAAATCGTCCACTGGGCTTTAGACAACAAAATCGACAACAACAGCTCCGGTCTAAAGTTAACGGTTCTTAAAACGTCAATCAATTTGATTTAGCCCCAAAGAATTTGGCCGCACACTTTTAACTTGTGGCCGTTCTCTATTTTTTTTTTTTTGTTTGCTTCTTGTTGATTACGTTGCGATTCTGAATTGAAATTCAATTACAATACAATTCACTCTATTGCATAAACCTCAAGAGCTCTTTAACAAATAAGTACTTTAGACTGAATCCTTATCGAAGGAAAAGCTTGCTTTCACTGTTACTTGGAACAAGATATTATACTCTATACAAATAAGTTCTATTCATGCAGATACATATTCCGCTTCAGCCCAAGTTCTCACTTTATGCTAATGAATTAAATCACCAAATCTATCCTAAAATGCTCAAAAGCATTTTGTAAAATTTTTAAAACAATAGTTTTAATAATATAGTTGTATCTATATTAAAAAACAAAATTTTCTTATCCAAAAACTTTTACATTTTCAAATGTGGAACGTATTTGCTTCACTAACTAACACACCCCATAAATTTTTTTTTATCATATCTCAAAGACAACTAGTTGAGTAACAATTAATATAATTGTTTTGTAGATGATTTTGCAATGTTTGTTTTTTTTTTTATTTTTATGGCTATAAATACATGCATTAGCTTTATTTATTTTTATTTATAAAGTATTATCAAATGTCAATCAACAAAAGTGTTTAAGTTGTAGTTTTAAAATATTATAAAATAACATTTTGCCATTTGCTAAGAGCTCAACTTTTTGCACACTCACGCACATTATTTTCGTTCGGAATTTTTTGGATTTTCTGTAGATATATCAGCAGTGATTTGTTTGCTTAGTTGTTTTCGTGGTTGACTGATTGATCGATTGAGCTTATACTTTTACTGTGTGCAGAAAGCTCTGCCAAATCTCACAAACAAAATTTCACGAATCAAACAAAAATTGAATAAACGACCAAATACACACAAACAAATGGAGACACCAAAGCGAAATGCGCACTGGTACAGTGGTACAGTGAAACAAAAAACAGGTGCCATCAGTGACAGCCACATATGGAATACAAACCTGCCTTACCTAGCGACGGATTCGGCGAGTGCGGACGCAACGAGACCATACTTGGCTGGCGGGAGGGCGCGCGCACGGACATGCGGGAGCCCCGTCTATCCTGGCCATGCAGTAACTTATTATCCCGCAACAGGGAGACGTTCATCAAGCGTGGATTCGGCGTGTTGAATATGGTGCGATTATCATGCCAGCGGGCCCTAGAAAAGCGCAAGCAAAGGATGCCGAATTATTCTGAAGTTACACTCAGAGAAATAAAGGATTATCAACTACAAATTATATTTTTGAACCGGACAAAGTGTTTATTAAATCCATTTTTTTTCAGTCCAAAACTTTTTAATATTGTAATTAATTTGTGATATAAGAATTAATGTATTTAAATTAGCAATAAAATTCGATTATAGAATTTCTTAATAGAAATCCAGAAAAACTTCACATTTGTTGAGAACGATTATTTAAGAATGTTTTGAGTCCAGTGTAGTATATACATATATAAATAGCTTGAATACTTTGTATGAAAGTTCTTATACAAAATGTTTTGTTTTTAATTTAATTTGGCTCTTCTTATTTTTATTCTTAGTTCAACAAAGACACTTTGGGATTTTTAACTTGAAAACTCAATTGTAGTTTAAAATATTTAAGAATGAAATTTACGTAGGAATTTGAGTATAAAATGATATAAATTCTATTTTTATGAAACTAGAATCTTAAGAGACTCTCTCAGTGCACAGTATTAAGTTGGTAACAAGGACATGAGCTGAACCAGGGCGTGGCTCCAGATGGATGTTGTTGACTCTGGCTTCGGCGTTGCTCTGGGTTGCGTTTAATGCCAATTAATGTATAAATTTTGTTCATCTAACTGAAATTAATTGCTGATCAAATTATGTATCGTTTGGCCCGCAGCCAGAGCAACGTCTAGGCAAATGTTGAGTTAACTTAATGAAGCAGCCACGCCCCCTGTCATTCATGCTCCTCCTTTTCTTCTTACTACATCTTCATCTAAAGCACAGCCCATTGACCCAATTAGGTTGGCAATATATGAAATATGTAAGAGGAATAGTTCAGCTTCGTTTCTGGTGGGTTGGGATAAATGTTTGCATAGCAATTTACTCACTGGCTAAACAATCGCAGGACGACACAAATAATAATAAACATCAATGCCATTCCTACCAGCACGCCAATCATGGCCGGATCAATGTATGTTTCGGCTCCACGTTTGTCCTGGCGTCCTGCAAGCACACACAACCAAAACACTTTCCATTAGTCAACCCTTGGACAAACAATGCCGTGCAGTCGCACCGACCTTTGCACTCGACAGAGCCATCCTTGCCCCAGATGGGCGACATTTCGAAGCGGCAGATGCAGCGTCCGTCCCGGCATTCCGTCTGAAAGTAAACCGCTTCGCACTGCTCGTTGAAGAAACAGGACTCGTTGATGGCAGCCGCTGGAAGTGGAGTTTAAAAGTGATTTCTTGTATTACAAGAATAACCATGAATCATGCATGTAACTTCATATATATACTACATATATACTCATACATATATCTTCTTCAGTGTGTTTACCAGTTTGCTTTATGAGTTGGCCCGAACCGGGACAGTTGGGCCCGTGGCTGAGTTAATCCACACTGGCGTCAATTTGATAGCTGCCAGACAAATATTTTTATAGCGCAAGCAACGGGGTGCAAACACCCCGGAATGGAACTCCATCCACCTGTCTGACCATTTATAGTGCCCTTCAAAATGTTCTATTTGAATAATTTCAGCATGTGTGTAAATACATAAACGTTGACCGAGTATTTCAGTTATTTTGGGACCTTAACCTTTAGTTTTGGTTGGTAATACATTGAAACCATAAAAATATTGTCTAGAACTAATATACTTTTTTTTATTTTTTGGTTCTTATTAAAATTAATAGAACTAATGTTCTAAAATCCTTTAAGAAAGTCTATACCCATAAAAAATTAAGAGACTTGTTTGCAATGCAACTGATATTTTCAGATAACACTTTCAGCATACTGATTATGTTTATTTATGATCAGAGCACTACTGGTTTTGTGATTTCACAATTTATTCATCATTTTACAGGCCACTGACTCATTAGTCTAAATGCCAAAAGTGCCCCGTTCGTAAATATGCCAATCAACAGTGGGGCAATAATCGCGCAAATTGATTTTAATTTACAGCAATAAATGTGGCGACGTTGTGGGACTATATACATTATAATTATGTCAGCTGTAGATTAAGTCATTGTGCTTGCCAACCCACTGCAATCTTTTATTTTATTTTTTGCATTATTTTTTAATTTTCCATTTACAGCATTCATTGCTGCGCCCCGGTAATCAACGTAAGGCTTTTGGGGATTTGTTTGCTGGCCATGCATTTTTTTTTAATGAAAACTTGGCAAACTGACAAGCAAGGCTGGGCCAGTGCAATTTACCCCCCCTCACGATTCACTTACCCTTGCCACATTTATCAAAGTGATTGGTGATGGGCAGATCCTCGGTGCACTGACAGGACTTCTTCTTGGGCTCGCATATCGAGCCGGGAAAGCCGCATTCCAATGTATTCTCGCACTTGTCACCGAACTTTTTCTGGCCGCGACTGGCATAATCTGTGAATATATCGAGAGTAAAAGAAGAAAGAATGACATAAGTGTAATCTTAACACAGGTTCCTTGGCTAATCCCGAACGTCAAATTTATAATAAAACCGCAACAAACTTGCAAACAAAAAAATAAAAATAAAGGGAAAACAATTTCCAAGCTTTCGGCCTGCTGGAAAAGTGAAAAGTGAATCCCGAGCGGCTTAGTGGCGGATTAAAATGTAAATTCGTGTATAAATCTCTGGGCCCAGAGACTGTCAGTCAGTAGGTAGAGTATATACATATATGTATATGTTTATATACTACACCTGTGTGTAGCTGTGTATATTTGTGCACCAAAATGTTTTTGGTTGCGAGCTACGCAGGCACTCAAGGGGCCGGAGAGCGGCTCAAGTGTAGGCACTTCAGCTTGTGCATGCCACATGCCACATGCCACATGCCACTTGTCGGACGAGCACGAGGAGCGTATTCTTCATTAAGTTTGAATGAAATGAAAACACAGACGCCAGCGGCATGTAAAGCGAACCGAGTTGTGCTCACATCTTAATTAAGCACTTGGGAGCGACTTTCGGCCGGAACTGACGGCCAACAGTATGTGTGCAAAATCTCAACGGCAATTGGGGGTTAAGCGTCAGCGTTAATGTTGCGGCATATGCCAAAACGCGCACGCCGTTTGCTTCACTAATTTTGTTGATATTCTGCCATAATTACCATATACCCATAGTAGACGATGATGATGATGATGACGAGCAGGCAACGGGAAAAAGGAAAAGGATGTGCGCCGACCTCGCATTTAAGCCAACGGAAGCGCAAAAGACAAAAACAAAATGGCTGCGCTTGCAAAAGGTTGCGCCATTTTTGTGGTATATATATATTTATAAGTGTATGTGTGTGTGAGTGTGGTTGGTTAAGGGCTGTGCAAGTCTATTTACCAGTGGTTTATTTTTAAATTCAGTGACTGCTATGAATAGCGACCAGCCATATGCAGCTAAAAACGCTGCAGCTGCCGCATCGCATCGGTTTTTGTGGCAAGCAACATTGCAGCCACCGAGCAAATTTTCTGCAAGTGGTGACAAAGTGTGCGCCAACCGCCGGGCGCCCACATTTCCCCTCGCTTGTATTGTGTTGCCCTTTTAATACCCATTTCAAAAAGAGATTACCAAACGTGGCAGTTTGTTTATCAACGGGCTGCTGGTGGCAGCTGCTTGTGGCACGTTTCTTTGCCTCATTTTTCACCCAAGTAGCAAATCAAACTGTACTTTTGGGCACCCAAAACATTTACCCTTGTAACTGATTGCCGGCGCCGGAATGTTGAATGGTCAGCCATTAAACAGACTCACGCAACAGCCCTCATAATTGGAAGCTTTAGGCATCTACAGGGTAAACATTTTACATGCATATATCCTAGCAGCAGCAGCTCAACAAATCGAAATGGAAAAGGAAAATTCTCGTTATTCCACTGCTCATTGCATGGGTTCTAACTTAGAGATGGGCGCGTGAAGGAATTTTTCAATTACGTTTTTGTTGTTGAAAACACTCTCTTGAAAATATCGTCACTTTTAAAATATCATATTATCACTATATATAGTTTCTAATTAATTTAATATATATCTAATAATTGTCAGATATTTATAATTGACTTTGCCCTTATCCTACTTGGAGAGTCGTTCTTTCAGGGACAAATTAAGAGCGCAGTTTTCGTCCACCCATCATATTCATGCCGGAATCCCGCAGGGCAGCGTACTTGGGTTCTTCCTCTTTTCCGACTTTCCTGGATCCTCAACTCCTCGGAACTTATGATCTTTAACGCTGATGGGCGATGTTTAGCACTCACACTTTAACAGCCGCAGACGCAGCTCAAGAATTTTGTGGACCTTCTCAGCACCTAAGCTAGACGCTGAAACGTGGAACTGAACCCGGACAAGATTTCCACTACCTGCTATTGCATCCACACACAACCATGCTCTGCCCTCTACATATCGACTACCCGACTGATTACTATGACACTGTTTACTTCTATCTTCTATCAAAATCAAATTTGTAACAATAGGTTTTAGTTAGTCCTAAAAACATGGCATTATTATTTAACTTGTAACCTATTGTTATAAGGCAGCGTGCCCTTGCTAAACAAAAAAAAAAAATATATCAATAAATAAAAAACTATAAATAACTGAAAGTATCGATAAATGATCGATATTGGAAAATATAGGGCTCGAGTTTTCTTGTTTATTATTTAATATGTTCAGAATAGATTTTCAAACACGAAGAATATCACGCTCCCAACTCTAGCATACTTTATAGAGCATGCACATATACAACCCGATTTAAATGTCATCGTCTCATGCTCCTTCATTTGCATGATTATGCAAGTGGGGTGCATAAGCAACATGATGACGTCATTGGTGGGCACGTATTTGATTACAGTCTTGTGGCAAATGGTATTTGCATGCATTGCTAACAAGTGGCCAGATAAGGTTAGGTTAAGGTGTTAACTTACCAAACTCGGGCGTTGTCGTCTCGGGTCCGACGCTGAAGCTATTAACGGCAAAGAAATTGTCGCCGTCATCGGCCAGCGCCAGCGGCGGCAGCGGCAGCAGCAGCAGCACAGCGACGGAAATCGGCCACAGGACGTTGCTTGCGCTGGGGCGCCCCATGTTTTTGTTAGTGCTCTGCATGCGGTTGCTGACGCTGACCCCACCCGGGCCCATTAGCATTAACGATTGCTCTACACGCATTTTTAGGGACGCGGCTTTGGCGCGCCAATTTGAGAGTGCTGCGGCTGCTGTTGTTGTTGTTGCTGTTGCTGTTGTGGCGCCCTCAATGCTTAAGTGCAAGTTGACTTTGTTTGCTGTTGCTGTTGTTGTTGTTGTTTTGCCTGGCGCCTGACTGGGCGACAACTGTCGAGCTTGTTGCTCCAACGCTGTCCCACGGCAATTATTGCTGTTGTTATTACTTTTGCCTTGACTGTGGCTCCGTCTGTTGTTAACGTCTGCGGCGGCGGCTGCTGCTGCTGCTGCTGCTGCGTCTGCGACTGCTGCTTCGTCGTCTTCGTCAGCGCATTGTTGTTGCTGTTGTTCACATTTGACGCGCGTCTCGCGCCGATACTTGGCAACGCCAATAAAGCGGCCCTGCAACGCTGCAGCACCGTGACGGGGCTCTAAAGCCCCATCTAATCTCATATTAGTCGATCGTCGTCGTGCTCCTCATCCATGCTGCCCACAAGTCGTGGAATTTGAGCTGCTCCTGGCTGCTCCGTTAGCTCCTTCACATGGAATGGCCCAGCTGTAAGCGAACAAATTGAGTGATAAAATATAAATCTTTCCAATATTCTTTAGAGTACATATATTATTTATCGGCATCAACAACCGATTCGGATCGAACCAATAAATCATATAGTTGCCTAGTGTGATCAGTCAAAAATTAAGTTTTTGTGCAAAAAACCTTTTTTGGTTTTTATGAGATCCCATAACACACAATCGAAAAAATTATTTTATTATTAAAAAATTGTTTTTGTTTTTCAAAATATCCAAACCAAAAATTGGGAATTAATAGTGTCACTATGATCCTTACTGTGCAAGTTAAACGGAGCTCCAGTTATACAAAATTGCTGAAATAAAATGACTGAATTTATTTAATTTGTACCACAGTTAACTACAAATCAAGTTAACTGCAAGGTTTGCTTAGTTATCGTCTGCCCAAGGACAGCTATTATTTCTTCATGTTTTGATTTCTTGACTATGTCAACAAGGTTGGGGCTTAAAGAGCAGTGCTAATCACTTAACTGCGTGTGAAATTACAAACCGACGCTGAAACAATTTCCGAAAGTGACAGCAAATGGCCAGCTCAATGAAATTGAAACCATATTCCCAAAAAAATGAAAAAGAATCGAAAAACAATCTGCCTGTGTTCAACCACCCGAAACGGGCAGGTTGCCATTTCTCTGTCACGGCTCCGATTTGGACCGTGCCCAGGACACAAAATTAAATTGACTGACAGTAAATTGGGGAATCATTTGTGAGAGCTGGCAGTGCTGGCCAACAGTTACCAACAGGAGGACAGCTAATTGGATTAAGGACACACTGAATGGCATATGTGTGCACATAACATATGCTGGTAGCCACCTAATTGTCTCTATTTATAATTGTTGTTGGACATGTTTTTAGCTTTCAACTGCTTTTAAGCATTTAATTAAATTTCGCTTCAATTATTCGAATTAATTACTGTGTGTGTGTGTGTGTGCGTGTGTGCAGGATTGTACACGATTTGGGCGATTTACGGCGGCGTGTTATTTCCACCGTGGCCCATAAATAAATCATGAAACTGAACATGCAACACGCATGCGGCTCAAATGTCCTGTCGCCTGCGATTATACGCCATGAATATTGCAACATTGCTGCATGCCACATGCAGCTGCAATGGACGTGTATATGTAAAACTATTCATACTGTGTATATATGAGTGTGTGTGTGTGGGAATGTGCGTGTATATATATTTGTTTAAGTTGAATGACAAAAAATTCAGCCAACATTTATCTGGCATAAGTCAGGCAAAAGCCCGTCTCTCTTTTTCACTCTTTGTTTGACTTTTTGCTTGAAATCATATTTTTATAGATTTGCTGCTTTTAAATATTTAATTTTTTAACTCAGCTTTATGCAATATTTCAAACTGTTAAGAAAATTTGAATTTGAAGCACAAAAAATTCTGGCCAGCATTAAATATTCTTAAAGGAAGCTTTTATTCATTTATATACATTAAAGCATATTCGAATTTAAATTTACGCTTTATAACTTGATCCTAAATACACAATTTAGCGCCCTAATGCTGTCATTAGGTTTTCACAAAATTTGCCCATCTATTTATAAACCGTTGTCGTCAGAATAAACCTTTCCCAAAAGAGTTTTTTGCCAGCATTTAAAAATTCTGACAAATATTCTTTTGCGGCTATTTTGGTCTAATTGTAGGCGGCCTAATGCCAGCACCCAAGAGACACAGGACTTGGTTCCAAAATTCCCAGCTAGACAGTGTAAATCCGCAACTAATTTATGCGCTAACCGCTAAGCGTATATAACGCATTAACAGTTATCCCGCATATATATATGTATCAGCATCATGGGTTTCCGTTAAGAGGGCATATACAGATGGCAACTCATAAAACGCGACTCACGCATCTGAAAATGATGAGCAGGAAACGTGTTGCATGTTCCATGCTTGCCGCATGTTTGTGTACAAATTGTTTTCGGGCTTTCCATAAATTTATGTGACGGCATTAAAAGCGAGCGTAATAAATAAATGTCAAATGCGGCGTATACGCAATATTAATATAATATGTATTCGAGGCGCTGCAATGGGTCCATGTTGATGAGACAATCGCTTGACATATGAAAGGCATAACGAGTCAACATACCGGCAAAGGAAATTACAACAAATAATAACATCGGATGTTTACACAAGGATATGAGTTTTGTCATACAGTCATGTCCTGTACGCAATGTACACAAAAAGGACAGAGAAAGTCGGCGATGTATTGTCTGCTATGGTGCGCATTACTGTACAAAATTTTTATGCTAATTAAGAAGACCCAAACGTAAAGAATAACACCTGCTAGCCAGTCCTAAACGTAACAGGCCTGTACGACCCAATAAATACTTATGGTCAGGCCATTGTTTTAGCATAAGCCCGAAGGCCACGTCTGAGTGTTCAAAGGGCGGATACAGACGCGTACTTATATAAGAATATCCATATATATATATATATGAGTGTATATATGCATATAAAAATAAAAAACATATACCAGTGCAAAGAGCCAATTCTGAAATTCAGGCAATAAATTCTGCAAACAATAGCGAGAAGCCTCACTTGCGAGCATCTGTGTGAACACATGTGTGTGCGAGTGTGTGTATATACACACAAGTACGCAGTCGGCTATAGGGCAGCAACAACAATGCACTCGCATAGACAAACAATGCTCCACACACAAATCGAGGCAAAAGCGGCAACTTGGGAGACGCTGAACACTGGTTCCCAATATACTAAAAATTGCCTAACTTTAAATCTGGCTATCTATCTTATGGAAAACGTTTCCTAATAAACTTATTATGAAAGATTGTTTTAAAGATTTTATTAAGTGTAATTCGTACTTCGAAGGTACTATTTGTTAGACTTTAGTCTTATAAAAGAAAAAAAACTGTTAAATATTTATTTAAATATTTATTTAACAATTTTTATTTTAGATTCCCAAGTGAGTTTAAAAATTCTTTAAATGTCACTACAATTTATAAGATTATGTATATAATAATTTATAAGAATTTTATAGTTAATAATATTAACAGTATAATAGTAAAAGCTCAACAACAAAAACTACATTTATTCTTATTGAAGTATTTTAGTTTTTAAATAACTATAAGTTGGATAAGTTGAGTCAAATTTTGATAACGTATACTATATGAGCTTGTGTAAATTTATAAAAAAAAATTTCAAAATCTACCCAATTTAAGCAAAATGTATAAATCAACCTCTTACCGCGTATGTCAAATTTGGTAAAAAAATACAATTGTTATTTTTGAATGAGAATCCATAGTACCGATCTTTACGATTTTGCCCTAGATATTTTTGTGATAGTGATAGGTTAGTTCCTTATTTAATTATTTTCTCTATTATTTTAAAAGTTCTCTTATTTTTCAGATTTAAGTTAGATTCTAAATTTCACACAAACTGTATTCAATGATGCGTCAGTGTGCGCAACACAAACGCACTTTGGCCAAATGCCAAAAACTGAAATCCAAATACTCACATATAGTCTTATGGTAGTCCTATACTTAATTGATTGCTGATGTATGCAAGTTATCTGAGCGCAGAATCTACGCTAACTAACAACCCGAACAAATCAGACCAGTGCCAAGCGGGGCAAAACGCATTCGTTCATTTGCACATCTTAAAGGGTTCTCATTTTGACAACACAATAGGCATCATATCCCTTATAGCCAGGCTGAATATGACTGAGAGCCAAACAATGCGCACAAGATTTATACGCTGTTGAACAAATTGCTTGGCATTAGGTTCTAGGAATGCGTCCCACGGAACGCAATAGACATGGCGCCAATTGGCGATGGATGCACAAATGCTTGGCGAATGTGCAGCCTTTTCTGACAGGCGCATTAAATACAAATTATAGCCGACTTGGGGGCAATTCAGCCAGCGATGCCCCCAATTGCCAATAAATTTATCAAAAATGCATGAAAAATAATTTATCTGAATAGCCACAAAATTACAAATACAGCGCTAGCATTTTGGCCAACTCATTGAGGTCAATGTTCTGAATGGTATCTAATGAACACATCCAAAGCCCGCCGGGACAAAGATCAGTTCAGCTTCCCTTATCAAAGGAGCAAAGTTTGTCCAAGTGAATTGGCAAATTCAACAACAATTTGCCATAAATTGATATTAAATGGTTGGCCGGAAATGCATCGATAAAAATCGTTTCGCTTAACCATCGGTTGACTAAATAAAAAAATTTGGCATTAATGTTTATTAACATTATGGTATAATTACAGTTACATTCTGTTTTTATCCAACTGCAATTAAATTCATTTACTAATGATAGCCTCCATTAAAGCCAAAACAGCAATTTGAACCGTGTTTCTAAGTTAATTAGCGTTTTTGTTTGAGTTCTAATTTATAAAAACGTGCTCTAAAATGGAAAATACGTGACATGTTAGCTTAGCCATATTGGCTAAGCTTAGTGACCTGTTTTTCTAAAGCAGCAGCAATGTATTCTAAACTTATATCCCAGGCGAAAGACTCCTAACTTCTAGGTAAAATCATTTTCTTAAATATATTCAAGCACTAAAAATCGTATCCCTTTTTTTTCAATTGGCTAAAGAACTTAAAGAACTCATATACTAGTTTTTGATTTGCAATAGATTGGAGAAATATCAACATAAAAGTAACGCAATCGCGTATTAAAGAGAATATTAAACAAGTAAGAACGTTGTAGTCGGGCGTTACCGACTGTGTTTTACTCGTTCACATTCTTAATTATTATTATTATTTTAAAAAATTTCGATATTTTAGAATGGGGGTGGAGGTGGGTGTGTGAGTGTTGGTGGAGTTGGGGGTGTGAGTGGGGATGGGGGTTTGTCGCCGAAATTGAGTGCCGATCTTTAAAGGCGGTGGCCAGTTATCTACCCTCTAAATTTGGTAACTCTAGCTTAAAAACTGTGGGAGATACAGGCATTTGCGGCGGGGCGGG